>CM031238.1:812174316-812304735 GCA_018340775.1 Taxus wallichiana var. yunnanensis | reverse complement strand
TCGAAGAAGATGACGCGGACTCTCTACCAAAACCACCATCACCCACTTTGCCATCGTCACCACTCGAGTCGATAGATCACGAATCTATCCCTCCTAACTTTTTTTTTTTTTTTTTTTTCATAAATGCTATCTTCCTCGGTCCTCTTACTTATCAACGCGATAATGAGGACCCCTCTTCTATTCCCCTTTTCATATCCAGATATGATCAAGAGGACTCACCTTCAATTAACGTTGTTGAGTGCCGTGGATGATGACTCCATCCTCACTTACCTTGGCGCGCGGATGACTCTTATATTCAACGCGCTCTACCATCTAAAACCCAAACCATGCTAAATGAATCTACTATAGAAATCAACATCCACACGGAGGAGGATCCCCACATCGTAAAGATCGGACAATATCTTAACGCATCGAACAAGTCGCCTTTACTACATTTCTCCGTTTCGTAACCAAGCTTTCGCTTGGTCCTACGCCGACATGCCAGAATTGATCCTAACATTGCTGTCCATAACATCACCCCGAACCCGATTCCAAGCCAATTAAAATGTAAATTGAGAAAATGCATCCACGCATTGCCCTCTTGGTCAAAGAGGAGCTTCAACGACTCCTTTCTATTTCCTTTATTCTGCCTATTGACTATCCTCAATGGATTTCTAACATCGTACTGCTACTAAAGCGACAGGGGGACTTCTGATATGCACGGATTTCCGAGATCTTAATCTCGCTTGCCCCAAGGATGACTTCCCCTACCTAGTATCGACCAACTTATTGATCTCACCGCAGGTCATGAGATGCTCTCTCTCTCATGGATGGCTTTTCAGATACAACCAAATTTTGGTTCCCCTTCCCGATCAACATAAAACTGCCTTCATAACTCCTTGGGGAACCTTTTGTTATCGTGTCATGCCATTTGGCCTTAAGAATGCTGGTGCGACCTATCAGCGGGCTATGACTTACATTTTTCATGACATAATGCATACTATCCTTGAAGATTACGTTGATGATCTTCTTGGCAAGTCTAAACATCGCAGTGAACATCTCGATGTTTTAACCATTATTTTTGACCGCCTATTACAATATTCTGTCCATCTTCAACCAAAAAAATGTGTCTTTGGTGTCCTTTCAGAAAACTTCTTGGCTTTATCGTCTCTTTGCGTGGCATTGAGGTCGACCCATCTAAAGTCAAAGCTATCCTAGAAATTCCCCACCTACCAATCTCAAACAATTGCGTAGTTTACAAGGTAAGCTCCAATCTATCCGACGTTTCATCTCCCAACTTTCTGATCGATGTCAACCTTTCCATCACCTCCTTAAAAAGGATATTGTATTCCACCGGAGTGAAGAATGCCACCAAGCCTTTGACGCTCTCAAACATATCTCTTACATGCCCACCCGTGCTTATCCCACCTCAAGACGACCGCCCTTTCTACCTTTACCTTTCCTTGCCACCGACCACGCCTGTAGGAGCCATGCTTGCACATCGTGAGTCGAGAATCGCGAACAAACCGTTTATTATATAAGTCGACTTTGGTGGATTATGAGACTAGGTACACACATATAGAAAAGTTATGCCTAGCCCTATCATTCGTGGCCACCAAACTCCGACACTACCTTCTAAATCACAAGACTTTCGTCATCACCAACACGGACCCCATCCATTACATGTATGCCAAACCTCATCTGAACCAACGCATCGCCAGATGGCTCATGCTTCTCGCCGACCTCGACCTTGAGTTTGTCCACCAGAAATCAATCAAAGGACAAACCATCGCAGACCAACTTGCGGAAGCTCCCTTACCTGGGGAACAATTTACCAATTTTACATTTCCCGACGAACTCATCGCTACTCTTTCCCTCACGAGGAGTCATATCCAATGACTCTCTTCTTCGACAGATCTAAATGCCACCGCAACGGAGGAGCTGGTGTTGTTCTTATTCCTCTCGACGCCGAGCCTATGCCTCTTTCATTCCGACTCGATTTCCTCGCACTAATAATACAAATGCGGAATACGAGCCCCTTGCTTCGGGTCTCCAGTGTCGTTACACTTAGGCATCAACTCTATCAATATTTTCTGGTGACTCTTAATTGGTAGTCAATCAAGTTATGGGCATCTACCAATGTAAAATGAGGAGCTTCAAAAATACAAAATTACGTGATTCACTTCTAGCCTTATTTACTCACTATTCTATCCAAACTATCCCCCGCTCTACTAACAAATTTGGCATGGATACTATGGCTTGTTTAGCCTCGCAAATTCCGGCTTCATCAATCGACTCAAGTTTTCGCCTTAGTCCAAAATCTTTTCCCCATCTTACTCAGCCCGGTTATTTGTATGATAAATAATGTGTCTCGCTAGTTCACAGGATACCCGGTATCACCAATTCCACGACTACCTTACAACCTCTGTTCGCCTTCCGACCTTACTAGTACTAGTAAACATGCTTTTCTTAAACGCGCTTTCTCATTATGTAGTTATGGGGGACTCCTTTATAAATGCGGCTTTGATGGCATCCTCCTTCGATGTCTCACCGGCGCGAGGTCACCCATACCATCCAACAAGTTCATGACGGAATTTGTGGTGGGCATTTTAGCGGCCTTTGCCGTGTGCCAAACGAATCCTTCACCTTGGTTATTATTGGCCTACTCAATAACGATCATACTGAATATGTCAAGCGTTGTGTTATGTGTCAACAACATGCCAACCTTCAACATACTCCTAGCCACCCGCCTCCAGTGTCGCCGAGATCTTTGGCCCTTCTCACAATGGGGTTTAGACCTTATTGGTGAGATTCATCCATCCTCTTCGCAACGCCACCGATGGATTATCACAAAGAACCCGAATATTACACAAAATGGGTGGAGGCTATTCCACTCATTTCAACTAAAAATAAAAATTGTAGAGTTCATTAACCACCACATTATCTCTGCCGCTTTTGGTGTTCCTCATTGCCTAATAATGATAATGGAAAATCTTTCAAAAACAAGTTGTTGCAAGACCTTTGCAACAACTTTGTATCAAACTTAGCTTCTCATCACCCTACTATCCAAAAGCCAATGGACAAGTCGAGTCCTCTAATAAAACATTAACCAAAATCCTCATGAAAGTTGTCATGAATCCTAAGAAATTGGGCACGATCACATCCCCTTTGCCCTTTGGGCTTATCGCACTAGTATTCGTACCTCCACTAATGCCACACCTTTTTCTTTAGTATATGGTACCGAGGCTGTTTGCCTCTCGAAATACAAATACCCTCCTCGAATATCCCTTCGTGATATTCTCACTAACGATGATTTCCGCCAAGAGCGGTTATCCCAATGGAGCTTCTTGACGAAATGTCGCCTTACACTTTCTTGATCACCTTCAAATCTATCAAAAACGCATTAAACGTGCTTATGATAAGCGACTTCATGAGCGTACCTTTAAGGTTGGTGATCTTGTCCTCAAAGAGAATCAACATGTAACCAAACTAGAAAAGAGAAAACGTGGAAAATTTCCTCCCAATCGATTGGGCCTTATATAATCACTCACACTTATGGATCAGACTTATCGCTTTAGTTTCGCTTTAATGGTAAACTCCGAGCCTCGAGCCCCTTAATGCCTTGCATCTTCGACCATTCTATTGTTGAAATTAGTGTTATATCACTTCTTATCCGCCTACCGCTCGTCCCTTGAGCTCACATACCACCACATGCACTTGTCTCTTACATCTCGAAATAAAATTAAGCTCACTTCTCACCTCCCCTTAACGATACCTTCCCTTTTTAGTCTAGTCCATGACTTCAAAGTATTAAAATAAGTTGTATTCTTATGGGATTTTCTTGAGTCAAACTTCCTACTAAACTAGATGCTTCACGCCAAAAGAACATCTAGCCATCTACATTATATATAGACTGCTCCCTCGAAGGACAAATATATGCCAAACTATTGCTGTTATTATATATAGATCGCTCCCCAAGGACAATTTATGCACTAAAATACATCTCTGCTACTATAAATAGATCGCTCTCAAAGGACAGCTATACACAACCTTTTTATCAAGCTTCTCGCATTGATCGGTTGAAGACCTCAAGAATAAAACAATCAATATCCCAGACTTCCCCGCATCGATCACTACATTCAATAAAATAAAAGCCTCATTCAAAAGAACTTTTGAGTCATGGACTTGTCTATTTAGGGTAGGTTCTCCTTCGCGTAACACTCACTTTGTAATAAGTTCTCCGTACCTCAGCTATACCATCCACCTCACCTCACCATTTGTTTCAACTCAAGGGATGTGACGTACACCCGGTATATATGTGGATCATACAACTCTTTTCACCTATTGACTTCTCGCCTATGCACTGTACCTAGGGCTTCAAGCTCATTCTACATTGTGTGGTTTGTTTAGCTCTTTTCACCTACGGAGCATTCTTTCCTCTTTGCCTCGCATCTAGGATTGTGTGTTGATTTTAATCGTGACATGGTTCCCTACCACTGGGTAGGCTAACTTTCGCTTCCTTTACCTTTTACAACATCACCAATTGCACCAACACCATCAACCTTACCTTACCAATATTAATATCAATACTTTTACCAACCAACCAATCGCCTAACCGCACTAAATTGCCTAAATTCATCTCTCCTGGTCCTAAGGGAGAACTACATCGGCATCATCTTTTTCCCTGAGCCGAACCTCGCGGCCCCCAAAACCCATTTTTCACCTATCTCTACCCATTTCCCCACCCAAACACCCTGCAAATTCTACCCACCTAGCCGCCTTACCATATTTTACCTATCTACCCTCCCTTTCTCAAATTATGTCTATTTACTCCTCATTTTCTCAAACATCTAAATTCCTACCCAAACCCCCAATTTCACTTAATACAACCAAATGCATAAATTAAAGAGTTTACTATCTCCCGACGATTTACACGCTTGTGGTGGGATGGGTGGTGGCGGTCCAAATGGTCCAGCCCTCCAGCCTCCTCCCGCCTCGTGCCATGGCTCCAATCCCTGATCTGCTGGTCCCAGCCAATCAACTCGCCCTCCTCCTCACCGGGCCCACTCTCAACTCTCTCCGCCAATAAAATAGTTCCACCTCACTCAATCAAGCCTCCAATCTCCACTCTCCACGCCGACAAGTTGCTTTGGTTTACAAATAACAAAAGTGACAATGACAAGCCGTATTTTTCTTTTTTATAGGTTTTTCGCCTTTAACCGATATCGGTTTTATTTTGCCCTAATGAACCGGTATCGGTCCCTCAACCGATATCGGTCATGTTGAATCGACATCGTTCGTATCCCAACTTTCCCCAAAATTTTTGCCCTTCTTTACCATTTTCCCCTTTTTCACCAACACCGTCTCTATCCACCTGTGCTGAACACCATTTGTTCACCTATTCGGCCCGACCCAAGGCCTCAACCTACCATTTGGCCCGACCCAAGGCCTCAACCTACCCATTTGGCCCGACCCAAGGCCTCAACCTACCTATTCGGCCCGACCCAAGGCCTCAACCTACCTATTCGACCCAACCCAAGGCCTCACCCCAACCATTTGGCCTCGACCCAAGGCCGCAACCCAACAACTGGCCCGACCCAAGGCCTTACCCTACCCATCCGGCCCGACCCAAGGCCTTACCCTACCCATCCGGCCCGACCCAAGGCTCCGACTCCCCACCATTTGGCCCGACCCAAGGCCTCACCCTACCCATTCGGCCCGACCCAAGGCCGCAACCCAACAACTTGGCCCGACCCAAGGCCGTACCACTTCCATACCTTACCCAAAATCAACGCCATACACTTTTATCCACCCATCCGGTAGTGTTTTTTTGTTTAATCGAGCTCACCTGTTTCGTGTTTTAGCATGATTAGGGTCCTCGACTTGACCTGCCGACCAACTTTTCCTGCACTCCAGACCGTGACGTTTATCTCAACCAAACCAACCTTTTCGCATCGCCGAACATGCCTAAACGCTTCATGTACCTTACATCGTTATATACCCCGGGCTACTTCCTATGCCTTGATACCAGATTATATCACCCTTGTTTGATAAACTATCGACCTTTGCCTATGCATTGTTGTTTTGCTCACAAATCATGTACCCTAGTCGCACTATTGCATTACAACATGCGCCTACTTCCTTGACCTACCCCATTATCTTACCATCCCCTCTACCCCATTTACCCTTTATCAACCCTATCCCCGATTTCCTGCTTCACTCAATCTGTGATAGATTTGAGGGGGAATACCTATACCCTTAACAGAGTAACCACTTCATATTATTGTCCGTGCATGACTTTACAAAACAAGCTACACGACAATAAGGGGCTAATGTAGACACCAAATTTGTGTCTTACTTGACCCTCATGACCCGCATCTCATCTCGCAATCTAACCTCATCACCTAAACCTTACACAATTATTTATTAATTACTTTATAATTGATAAATCCACATCACCTTACCCGCCACCTCACTTTGACACCTCATCATGACTCTAGCCCTAACCCTAAACTAACCTAATTAAGACCCATGACTTGGTCTAGACTCACATCCATAACTAATGCCTCCTTACTCGCACTCAAACCGACCTTCTAGCCACTTGACCAAGCTCGCAACCGATCTCTCGGGAGAAAAGCGGGGAAGGTGGGCTATTTTACTAAAAATAGCCTACTTTTTTCCTTACCGATGCCGTTCCTACTGACCGCCGCTTACATGTGAACCGCCATCTCCCTCGTAAATGGGCTCCCAACCAAATCAAATGTCGAATGATTTGCGAATCAACAAGATCATTGGGAGTGAAAAATGCAGTCCAGGACCTTCACTTGACCGAGCAGAGACGAGTGAAGAAACCAGTAAGTGCTTACAAAAGAGAGGATATCAACTTGCATCTTCACCAAAACCAAGAAGTCATATCTTCGCATGTCCTCTCGTTATAACATTTCTTATGTTCTTTAAATCACAGTCCTTCTAAATCCGGGCTTCAACCCACTACCCAAGATCCCATCAGCATCTAATCTGCAAGGTGTTTTACCCTCATCATCTCATTTCCTAATATCATCCCTAAACCAACCTTACTAACACTAAGAAACACAAACACCCCACCAAAATAATCAACCTACGGATCCTAGACCCAATCGACGGTGGTTACTTAAACCGGTATCAGTTTGCTACTCCCGACCATAACCAAAAACCAAATTCTCCTACCCATTTCAACCAAGTAATCTAATTGATATTTTGCGTCTTTTGTGTTAATTCATATTAGCGAGGAACTCGACCACCTTCGAAAGGAAGTTTCATATTTCCTGGCCCAAGCGCAGCTTCCTCATTTATTATCTAATCAAAATCTTGTGGTCTTGTGTTCTTATTTCATGCAGTAGTCCTTCCAAGACAAAAGGAGTTCTCCACAGTCCAACTCCGATCTTTCTCTATGGTACGCGCACACCATCTCGACATTCAACAGTATTCCTCCTAGCCCTAACCTCATCTCTGCTTCTAAAAGGAATGAAAGGATAAGCAACTCTATTCCCGGCCAGAAACATTCCGAGCGAAACACTTATTCTCCCTCATAATGATGTGTTTTTAGAATACTAATTAAAAATAATAATGAATATTCTAATATTTAACTTATCAACATTCACCTATCAAAAACATAATATTCTAATATTTAATTTAGTTTCAACATCAATAAAGTTATATTGATTAAACATTGTTAAATTATTACATTAATTTAACATTGCTAGTTAGTTTAGATCTTTATTTTACAATTGCTAGCTAGCTAGTTTTAAGGTGATTTAAAATTTCAATAACAATATATTAATTTAACATTATTGCAAAAAAATTATAAAAATTTAATATAGCATGTTAAATTGAAACATATACCTAAATACATTAAATAATATTCACTAAAAATATTTAGAATGAACCACTTAAACTCAAGTATTTGTAACACCATACTCAATCACACATAAAATAATTTGTCTCTATTATTATTTTAGAATTATTAATTCTACTTCTTATAATTATTATTTTTGACCTATTTAAATTTTTATATCAATCTATTTTTAATTGTTGTTTCATCATATTTATTTTTATTTTCATTAAAATGGTGTCTAGCTATATTTAATATATTTACAATCTTTTAATTTATGTATCAATTTATTAATTTTAACTTTCAAATTCAATCCCCATCATTTTAAATTTCAATTAATATTTCCAAATGTAAATCACTTTTTTATTCACAAATAAATGCATATATATGTAATGAATAATAACTATCCCGCCTACTTTTATTTTAAAAATCATAATGAGGTAAAAATGTAATTATTTTCTAAAAAATAGATATCCCGCCTATTTTCATTTTCAAATTTGTCTTGCCTCATTTTGAATTTGAAAGATTTTTCTATTATAAATTTTAAACCCAACATGTTTTTAATTTTCAAATTTTTACGGAGTCAAAAAGTGATTATCTATTAAAAATAGTTATCCTACCTATTCTCATTTTCAAATTTATTCCGCCTATTCTCATTTTCAAATTCATCCCACCTATTCTCATTTTCAAATTCATCCTGCCTATTTTGAATTTGAAAAATCCATGCAAAGCATCTAAAACACTACAAAAAGGGTTTTAAAAAAATTCAAACGTTTTTTCCATTTCGTGAATTTAGTTTTTGCAAGATTACCAGATGATGAACTCCCAATGTAGTGTTATAATCATGGAAGTAGAACATGATTTGAAAGTTCTCTCAATAAAAAAGAATGTTCATCAATGGAAGAGGCTACATGATTTGAAGGTGATCTCAAGATAAAAAAATGTTCAGTCATGGTAGTAGCTACAAGATTTGAAAATGATCTTAGAAAAAAACTAAAGGTCAATCTAACAAATATGAAGTTCAATTTCAACTACACATTACATTATTTAAGATTATCTTCAAAGTGGAATATATCAAAGTTATATGCATCTCATTTTCTAGCATGAAAGGAACAACTACATATTAATACAAATACACGTTTTACAGGTACCATTTCTCTACATTTTTCATATTTTTATATGCAATTAAAGATGTTTTAAAAAATAAGAATACCTGTAAATATTTGCTTCTTCTACTATCACTTCCAGTTTCAAAAATTCTTGTTATCTCTTCTCTTATGTGTTCAAAAACAAAAAAATCAGCTTCAAAATTATTTTTATTATTAAACTTACCTATAATGTAAAAACCATGATTAAATATGTTTAAAGAAATGAAGAATACTTGTAAATTTCTATATCTTCTAGTATGACTTTCAGTTTCAAATATTCTTGTTATTTCTTCTTTGTTTTCAAAAACAAAAAAATCATGTATTGATTTTATTTTTATTATGAAATTTATCTTCATTGTAATGAACTATTTCCAAACTCCCACATTTTTAAATGCAATGCACGAGAAACAAATATTTAGAATTTAGAAATTGTGGGTTTTTAAGTTTAGAGTTATATGCATCTGACTATTTAATTTTGAAAGAGTGATATTTTGACTTCAACATTCACATTGTAAGATTAAATAAAAAATAATATGAATCTATAAAAAAATATTAAATGTATTACTTTATTTGAATAAGTTCAATGTTTTTATTCTCATTAACCATCAACATAATTTAAACATTATTTTTCACCTTGAAGCATAATGGGTAGCTTCCCAATCTCCCAATCTCACTTTTAATATGTTTTCTATTTTGAAGAAGAATGGGAGGCCTCACATTCTCCTTCAAATTAAAAACACAAATTGAAGGAGAATGAGAGGTATTCACTCTCCTTCATAATTATTTTTTAATTTGAATGAGAATGGGAAGCCTCTCATTCTCCTTTAAATTAAAAAAATATTTTTGAAGGAGAATTGGAGGCCTTCACTCTCCTTCATAATTATTTTTTAATTTGAAGGAGAATGGGATGCCTCCTATTCTCCTTCAAATAATGAAAACAATTATGAAGGAGAATGAGAAACCTCTCATTCTTGTTTAAAGTATAAAAATTAAAATAATAAATGGGAGGCCTCCCATTCTCCTTTAAATTAAAAAAATATTTTTGAAGGAGAATGGGAGGCCTCACATTCTCCTTCAAATTTAAAAAAAATTGAAGGAGAATGGGAGGCCTCCACTCTCCTTCATAATTATTTTTTTAATTTGAAGGAGAATGAGAGGCCTCCCATTCTCCTTCAAATTATGAAAACAATTATGAAGGAGAATGGTAGACCTCCATTCTCCTTCAAAAATAATTTTTTAATTTGAAGGAGAATGGGAGGCCTCCCATTCATTCTTTTAATTTTTATACTTTAAACAAGAATGGGAGGTTTATCGACTTTGAGAGAGAATGAGAAACCTCTCATTCTTGTTTAAAGTATAAAAATTAAAAGAATGAATGGGAGGCCTCCTATTCTCCTTCAAATTAAAAATTATTTTTGAAGGAGAATGAGAGGCCTCCACTCTCCTTCATAATTATTTTTTTAATTTGAAGGAGAATGGGAGGCCTCCCATTCTCCTTCAAATTATGAAAACAATTATGAAGGAGAATGGTAGACCTCCATTCTCCTTCAAAAATATTTTTTAATTTGAAGGAGAATGGGAGGCCTCACATTCATTCTTTTAATTTTTATACTTTAAACAAGAATGGGTGGTTTCTCATTCTCTCTCAAAGTTGATAAAAATCAATAGTGACAATGAGAGGCTTCTCATTCTCCCTAAATGTGAAAAATTAGATCAAATTCTCCTTTAGATTGATTTTTCACAATGAGGGAGAGTGGGAGGCCTTTGATTTTCCTTATTTATTATTTTTATTTTAAGGGAGAATAGGCATCATATTATCTCATAATGTGAAACATTAAATCTAAGTGAGAATGATAAGCTCGTCATTTTATTTTAGAATTGATTTATCACTTGGAAGGAGAATGGGAGGCCTCTCATTCTCCTTATTTATTTATTTTTAGAAGAAAGAAAATATTTTCACTATGAGGGAGATTTGGATGCATCATATTTTACCCAAAATTATAAACCTTTTTATTCTCAATAAAAATAAATAATAATTGTTAAGGAGATTGGGAGGCCTTCCATTCTCCCTCACTCTCAAAAATAAATGTTGAGAGAGAATGAAAAATTTCTCATTCTCTTTTCACCCTTTTGTTCTTAAATTTTATTCCCACTTAAAAATATATTTTAGGGCCTCTCATTCCCACTTAGAGTGAAATATTAGTTCAAACAATCATTCAAAAGAGATATAAAAAGACATAATTCTCACAAAGTAAACAAAAATCTACAAGGAGAATGAGACATAAACCCTCAAATTAAAAAAATAATGAATATTGGGAATGGGAGGCCTCCCATTCTCCTTAAAAGTGATCAATTATTAAAAGGGATAGTGGGGGCATCTCATTTGAAGAAATCTAATTATCCCTCAAAGTAAAAAAATCAAGATGGAGATTGGGATGCCTCTGATTCTCCTTAAAAGTGAACTATTATAAAAAAAATTATTGAGAACAATATCCATCAAATTATAAAAAAATAATCAACACATAGAATGGGAAGCCTCCAATTATTCTAAAAAATAAATAACAATGTAAAGTCTCTTGTTATCCCTCAAAGTATAAAATAATCAACACGAGAATGGGAAGCTTCCCACTCTCCTCAAAAGTGAATAATTCTTAAAAGGGATATTGGTGGCCTCTCATTTGAAGGCCTCTTATCATCCCTCAAAGTAAACAAAATAATCAAGATAGAGAATGGAAGGCCTCCCATTCTCCCTAGAAGTAACAAATTATTCAAAAGTATATTTTGGGGCCTCTCATTCCCACTTAGATTGAAAGAATAGTTCAAACAATCAATCACAAGAGATATAAAAAGACATCATTCTCTCAAAGTAAACAAAAATCTACAAGGAGAATGAGACATAATCCTTCAAAGTAAAAAAATGAAGAATTAGAATGGGAGGCCTCCCATTCTCCTAGAAAGTGAGAAATTATTAAAAGTGATAGTGGGGGCCTCTCATTGGAAGACCTCTAATTATCCCTCAAAGTAAACCAAAAAATCAAGATGGAGATTGGGATGCCTTTGATTCTCCCTAAAAGTGAACCATTCTTAAAAAGGATATTGAGAACAATGTAATGTCTCTCATTATCCCTCAAAGTATAAAAAAATATCAGCACGGAGAATGGGAAGCCTCCCATTCTCCTCAAAAGTGAATAACAATGTAGGGTCTCTCATTATCCCTAAAAGTATAAAAATAATCAACACGAAGAATGGGAAGCCTCTCATTCTCCTCAAAAGTGAATAAAATGTAGGGTCTCTCGTTATCCCTCAAAGTATAAAAATAATCAACACGAAGAATGGGAAGCCTCTCATTCTCCTCAAAAGTGAATAATTCTTAAAATGGATATTGGTGGCCTCTCATTTTAAGGCCTCTTATCATCTATCAAAGTAAACAAAATAATCAAGATGGAGAATGTGAGGCCTCTCATTCTCCCTAGAAGTAATAATTTCTTAAAAATATATTTTGGGGCATCTCATTCCCACTTAGAGTGAAAAAATAGTTCAAACATTCATTCACAAGAGATATAAAAGACATCATTCTCTCTAAAAGTAAACAAAAATATACAAGGAGAATGAGACATAATCACTCCAAGTAAAAAAATAATGAATATGGAGAATGGGATGCCTCCCATTCTCCTTGAAAGTGAGAAATTATTAAAATGGATAGTGAGGGCCTCTCATTGGAAGACCTCTCATTATCCCTCAAAGTAAACAAAATAATCAAAATGGAGATTAGGATGCCTCGATTCTCCCTGAAAGTGAACCATTCTTGAAAATGATATTGATAACAATGTAAGGTTTCTCATTATCCCTCAAAGTATAAAAATAATCAACACAGAGAATGAAAAGCCTCCCATTCTCCTTAAAATTTAATAACAATGTAAGGTCTCTCGTTATCCCTCAAAGTATAAAAATAATCAACATGGAGAATGGGAAGCCTCCCATTTTCCTCAAAAGTGAATAATTCTTAAAAGGGGTATTGGTGACTGTCGACACTAAAAATTTCCTCCGTAATTTCTATTTCATTAACGTGTGTATTAGGAATAGGATATTGTTAAGTATAATTAATAGTAGCGCTCGATAGAAGATAACTTTGCACCGCTGCATAACGCGCGCCATAATGTATAGTACGGTAATAGTCAAAAGTACAATACGAATGTTGTGGTAAAATGTAAATATTTGTCGTAAGTGGTTCGGTAATGTTAAAATGTCAAAGTTAGGGTAAGTAGAGAAGTAGGGTCTACATGATTAGGAATTAAAAATATTATATTGGTAATAAGGACAAGGAGTAAGGTCATATATATTTTGTGTATTTTATTTGTAAAAAGTCTAAAAATATGGAACCCATGTGAAATGATAAGGTTTATCTTATCTCAAAAGATAAGCTTACATGTACAAATAAGAGTTAAGGTATGGAATATGATTCATCATAGTAGATTTCTTATCCTATCTTAGAGATAAGATGGATAAGCCTGGAAGTTCTATAAATAGAGAGGCCACCCCTCATTTAGCATAGAAGGAAGTAGTGAGAAATATTGTATGAGTAAGTGTGTAAAGGAAGCCATCATTTTGAAGGTGTGTTAAAGAATCCATTAAGAGGTGTAATTGTGAAGTTTCTCCCATAGTTATTGTTGGAAGGTAAGTGAAGTCAAAGAACACTTGAAAGTACCTCATGGGTGAGATTGTAACAATTTCATGTTGATATTATAATTTACACTGATATTTCAGATTTATCATCATTCCTTCTTATCATAGTCTATGGTATTCTTGTGTTATGTTTGTTGTTGTGTTTCTAGATTACATACACCAAACTAAAAAGTGTGAATTAGTAAATAATCATAACACAAGGGGTCCCCGGTGAAGAATTATCATAGTGCGGGATTAGTGTTGACATTTTGGTTCCGTTTTACGGACCATTCCTTGTTAGTGGATTTTCAGAGATATTCCCACTTAGTCGAAAAAATTTGGAGGGTAACCTTAATTTTACCGTGCATAGTAGTTACCATGGTAAAGTCACTTTTTACCTGTGAATAGTATTTACCACAAGAACTTCACTTTTTACCATGAATAGTGTTTACCATAGAAAGTCATTTTTTACCGCAATAAGTCAATTTTACCATAGTTTACCATGGTCATTTCTATTTTACTGTAGAAAGGTGTAAATTCACTTTCTATTATAGTGATTCCAATTATTTGTGCACATAAGTCTTGTTGATTATACTTGTGGGTATTTCACTGTGGTTACTTTTAAAAATGAGGAAGATTCCTGTTTTTTCAGCCCAATCTAATGAATATGCTTCCTCTTTCATTCAAGAGTTTAAACGATCTTGCATTTGTAATGGCCTCATAAGAAGGGAACAATGGACTGAATTTTTTCCTACCTTTTTGGATGATTCAACCCTTAGGTGGTTTGAAACACTAGGTGATAATGTGAAAAATTCATTTCTTGAAGATTTTGGTGAACAATGAAATATGCAGATCTCATGATCGATATCATAAAGCTATCCCAAGGAGAGAAGGAGAAGATAAGGGATTATCATGCTCATGTTCTAGAGCTAAGGAGGAAGCTCAATGCCCAGATCCAGAAGGAAGGATTAGCGGATAGGTTGATGAATGGCATGGATAATCTCCTCTGTAAGCACTTCATTCTTGGGATGAAGCTAGAGATAAGACAACGAGTGAAGTATGACCACCCAAATACCATTGAGCAAGCAAAGGAGATTGCAAAAAGGCAAGAAGAAAGTATGGAAGAGGAGCCCAAATAAATTGTTGCTAAGGTAGAGCCTACACCAACACCTTTGGTCCAAAATCCACAACCACTCTCGGTGAGCAAAAATATTTTCCTAGTACATCTACTAAGTATGAAGATATGCTCAAGAAGATGGGTCAATTAACTATTAATCTTCTTCAAGGAAAGGAATTTAGTTCTCGGGAGGAGATAGAGGTCCAAAAAGAAATATTTCGAAGTTGTATGTTATAGTTGTCATAAAAGGGTCATTATAAGTATAATTGTCCGATGAGCTTCTACATTAGAGATAATGATAAAGGAAACGAGAATTCTTTTGATGTAGTAGATAAGAGTATAAATAATGAAGTAGATGTAGTAGATAAGAGTATAAATTATATTCTCTAAAAAAACCGGGAGCGATGGTGGTGAGCGGGTTTTGCAGATGTGGTCGCAGACCTCTTTTGCAGGTGAAAAGTCAAGGACTCAAAGATATTATTCTCACTTACACGGCGACGCCCTCGGGCCTACAAGCGCCTCCTGCTGAAAGCAGTTTCTTCAAAGGGGTCCACACTGTCATTTTCCAACCAACCAGAGTTCCACACTGAAAGATGGAGAAGTACACCTTCATGTCCCCGAAGACTGCATTCAACGTGCTTTGGTATGTACAAACCTCTCTCTTGTTGGTAAGTTTCTTGGTAAACGACCTAACATTGATGATATTAGAAGATGGGCTTTAAGAAGATGGCATCCGGTTGGAGATCTTGTTATATCTCGCCTCCCAAGGGGTTTTCTTCTCTTCGCTTCAATCTTTTGGAAGATCTAAACTCGGTTCTTCTCGGGAGGTCCATGGTGTATCGAAATATGGGTCTTTTTCTAAAACGTTGGCACCTGTGTTTTGATCCTATTTCGAAAATATCCATATTATTCCTATCTCATGCGAGCTCCCGCTTACCTCTTTATTTTTGGGATAATGAGACCCTCTTGAATATCAGAACCATTGGCTCTCCTCTCGGGTCTTGATGATTCAACGCGAAATGATCCAGATTTCTTTATGCTCGCTTTCTCGTATCTCCTATGAGACTCGATAAGATTTTGCCAGATTTCATCACGCTCATTCCAAATTTGGACCCCGGAAGCAAAAAGTTGAATATGAAGCCTTTAATTTGCGTTGTAGATCTTGTAGTAAGTCGGGTCACTTCTCAAGCAAATGTCCTCAAAAAAAGATATTACAAATAAGGCCGAGTCGAATCCCTCGATGTTAACCTTAAGGATGATCATCAACCCTCTCGGGTGTGTGGATTGTTCTCAGGGTCTATCCTCCTTCGCTTCTCGGGCATAAAGGTCTTTCTATTCCCGCGAGGAAAAATCTTTCAAATATGTCTGGAGGCCTAAACAGAGCGGTATGAAATTTAAGATGCTTAATCAGTCTTCCTCTGGAGGGGATTCAAATATTCCAGAGCTCCCCTTGGCTACATCAGAAAACCCTGATATTACTGTGGATCCGGTTAAAGTTTCAGACGAAGTTTGTGGTTTTTGGGAATCGGATCTTCTTGAAAGAATAGACTGTTTTAATCAATATGAGACCGAGATCATCAATTTTTATTCCGAGCTTCCTACTCTGTCTGTATCTCATTGTGGCTCAGATGCTTCTCTTCAGTTCTCTCTGGTAAAAGTGTGGCAGGAAGACCTTTTCTCTCTTCTAGAGCAAGAGTGTGCTTATCAAAACTCCTATTCAGACTTTTTTTCTTCCTCCTCTGCTCAGGTTTTAAAGCATTCGCCTTCAGCAAATCTTCAGCATTTAAGACAACTTTCTTCTCCCTCTGTTCGGCAAGATGCTTCTGGCTTTTTAGAGGAAGGGGAAATCACCCCTTTATCCAAAAATCTTTTAAGCAAGGTCATTTCGGGCATCGAATGGAAGGTTTTGAAGAAGTTCCATATCCTCTATAAGGAAAAAGAAAAAATGATTGATAATCGGTCTCGCTACTCTCTCTCGGGTAACTAGATCTAAAGCAAAAGATAAGGTTGATTTTGGAAGATCTCCCAAAAAGGGCAGATCAAAAACTCTCTTCGATTGCAAAAACATAAAAGCTATCATGGGATGGTATCCAATCTAAATTGATCTCCGTAAGGCCCTCCCGTAAATTATTTTAATGAAGATCATTTCTTGAACATAAGAGGTCTTAATGGGGATGCAAAGCAAAGACAAATAAGAGCCCTTAGAAAATCCTCGTAGACTCCAAAGATCATTGCTTTAAAGAAACCAAAATGAAGAAGGAGGTTATGTTTAATCGTTATAAAAAAATTTGGAAGAAAAGTTCCTTTGTTTGTGAAGACTCCAAAGGTGCTTCGGGAGGCATTGCTATTTTTTGGGATCCCAATCTCCTCTCTGGTGAGAAAATTTTTTCGCTGCTCATCACTTAGCTGTTAAGTTTTGTTCTTTGATTCGGTCTCACTTGGGTTACTAGCGTTATCTATGCCCCAAATTCGCTTCTAAGAAGAAAGCTTTACAGAACTCCAAACCTTTCACTCTACTATTCTCGATGCTTATCGATGATTATAGGGATTTTAATACCCCTCTAACTCCAAAGCAGAAAAGAAAGGTGGAAAGGAGGCCTTAACGGCAAGCATGGAGGATCTTGCTTCTTTCATTTCCAACTTAAGTTTGATGGATCTGAGCTCAAAGGCAATCCTTTTACATGGTCTAACAGCGCTTGGGGACCGATCATATTCGTGTAAGGTTGACCGCTCTCTAATCTCTAATAATCGGATCCTCAATCAAGAGTTTCATCTATCCTCTCTCGCCTAGGATTGGCTCGATCACAATCCCATTGTTCTCAACCTTCTTTCGATATCAAAACTAGCCATGCCTCATTCAAATTCCGTAAAATGTGGTTAGATCATGAGGACTTCCGTGACAGCTTTGAAAGAATGGTGGATCGGGAATGGGTCAGAACTCACAATTCCAGCTTCTTGAAAACTTAAAATGTCAAGCAAAAAGTTAAGATCTGAACAAATCAGTTTTTGGTAATGTTATGGCCTGTAAAAGATCTCCAAGAAGAATCAAGACCTTGAGCAAAAAGTAGCATTTCAGGTATGACTTTTGAAGATAATAATCAGAAAAGCTCCTTCTCTCAAAATTTCACAACATATGTGCTAGAGAAGAATCCTCTGAGGCAAAAGTCTCTGCTATCTCGGCTCAAGGAAGGTGATAAAACACGAAATTTTTCACGCCACCACTCTGCAAAGATAGAGCTCATAATAAGATTTCGAAATTGCTAAAGCGGATGGATCTTCTTCAAAAGATCCTGGCGCTTATCAAATCCGAGGTCATGAGATTTTTTTCTAGTCTTCTCATGACTCTTCTCACTTAATGATGAAGCAAATGCCTTTATGTTAAGAGCAATTCCCGACAACCTTCTCGTCTGTGGAAACTTTCAAAGGGCTTTCTCGCTCTTGTCAAGATGAATTAAAGATCACTGTTTTCTCTTTGGACGGGACAAAGCGCTCGGACTCGACGGTTTCTCGCCTTCTTCTTCCAATCTTGCTGAGGTCTGCAGTTAGATCTTCTCAATGCTATTAATGAGTTCTTTAGAACTCGGAAATCTTCTCAAAGAATTCAACAATACTCATATAGTCTTGGCTCCTAAGAAGGCCGATGCTAAGGATTTTAAAGACTTTCGTCCGATTAGTCTTGTAAATGTCGCTTACCGCATTTTCACAAAATTTTTGGCCCTAAGATTACAAATTTTTTGCTTTTTTCTTATATCCACCAAAGAAAGCGGTTTTATTAAAGGAAGAATCATCCAGATGGAGTGATCATGGTTCACGAAGCCATCCATTCCATGGATAAAAGCAATACTAAGGTATGGTGATTAAATTAGATATGAACAAAGCTTTTGATAGAGTCTCTTGGCAATTTTTGGATATGGTTTTGCTGAAGTTCGGCTTTCAACCCAAATTTAGGAAAATCATCCAAAATCGCATCTCCACAAAGAAGATTTTCTCGTGGTGATAAATGGCTCTCCTTCCGGTTTCTTCTCTAAAACACAAGGGTGAGGCAAGGAGATCCTATCTCCCCTTTACTTTTCATCATCATGGCCGATGGGCCTCAGCAGACTATTTCCAAAGCCATCAAGATGGATGGATAAAGGGCTACAAGCCTACTTCTCAGACATTATAACTTCTCATCACTGCTTATGGATGACACTATTCTCGCTTCTTATGGCCTCCTCCTCAAGCAAAAGGCATTAAAATTATTCTCAAATTCTATGAGTTAGCTTCGGGACAAAAAATTAATCTCCTCAAGAGCTCTATCTACTTTTTCAATACCCCAGAGAAGAGACAAACAAAATCGCTAGAATTCTTGGATGTCCTATTCATTCCTTCCTGCTACTTATCTTGATTGCCTTTGGGTGTATCTAAGGTTTCGAGTAGGTCCGAACTTGCTTCTTGACCGCTTTTCAAAAAAAATTAGCTAGTTGGAAAGGAGCTGTTCTCTCCTCTGCTGGAAAATGTCTTCTGATTAAAAGCACTCTCCAAAATCTGCCGATTTATCTTATGTCTCTCTATAAATTTCCTGCTGCTGTGCTGAATAGTATTGATAGAATTCAAAAGCACTTTCTTTGGCATGGATCTGAAAGTGGTTTTAGATATCATTTGGTTGCTTGGGAGGAAGTTTGTATTCCTAAGCGGCTGGGGGGCTTGGGTATTTTGAATCTTAAATATTTCAATGCTGCTTTGCTGGCCAAGATGGGGTGGAGATTCATTAAAAATAATCAACCTTGGTCTGATCTTCTTAGAGCAAAATATCTGCAGAACAATCAGCCTCAAAGCTTCCTCTCTCAACAGCCCCTCCCTTATGGCTCCATCTTTGGAATAATTTGCTTGATACTAGAGCCTCGCTGATTAAAGGCACTAAGTGGAATCTAGGTAACGAGCCAATATTAGTTTCTCGCAGTAACAACCGAGTAACTGGATTTGGAAAATGATTTTATTCGATCAAAGACCCTCATCCAAAAATATGGTTGCTTAGTGAAGGATTACATAAAGATATAGATGGTCGTAAAAGATGGAAAATGTCAAGCCGCCAGTTGTAATAATCAAGCTACTCTTTCCTCCTTTCAAGACGAGCTAAACCTTATTCCTCTGGATCAGAATGATATTGCTGATGAGCTGGTTTGGAAAGATTCCACCGAAGGTGACTATACTGTTAAAGCTGGTTATAATTCCTTTTTCCCCGCCTATTAGCAAATTTTGATTGAATAGGATTTGATGAAAGAGCTATCGCCAAGAATAAATCACTTCATGTGGCTAGTTTTAAAAGGTAAAATCCTCACTATTGATAATCTTATCAAAAGGGGTTTCATTATGCCCAATGGATGCTGCATCTGTAAAGGAGATGATGAAAATATTAATCATCTTCTCCTCCACTGTGATTTTGCTAGAAACATCCGAGCCGGTCATTTCTAATTTAAATGTCACTTGACCTTTCCGATAATGTTGTTTCACTGGAATCAATGGCTTCCTCCTTTCAAAACTTCATCTTATGTAGGCTTTGGCTTTTAATTTTTCCTCATGTTCTTTGAGTATTTGGAAAGCTCTAACAACATTATTTTTAGAGATATCGTAACTTCTGGGAGAGCTTAATTAAGGACTTAATTTCTGCATTGTGAAAGACAATGCCGAATCTATCAAGCCTCCAAAAATAAGAATTACAACAAGGATGAAAATTTCATTCTCCAAAATTGGAATTTGAATCGATGATTCAAATGATAGAAGCTCTAAAGTGGATAGATCTATCAAGCAAATGGATCCCCTCTCACTACCGGTTCAAGCTGAATTTTGATGGTGCTTCAAAGATAACCCAGACTCATAAGGGGCATTATCAAATCATCAAGGATCAAAGCTTATTATGGCCTATGCAGAAAATGGGGTCTCAAACAAATCATTATGCTGGAAGCTTTGGCAGCTTCTCTCTGGGATTCGCCTGCTAAGCGGATGAATATTGATGCTTATCAGTGAAGGGGACTCTTAAATATTATTAACACCCTCGAGGTAAGCAGCCTCCCAAATGACCATTCGCATCTTCATTCATGAATCTATGAAGATTAGTGAATGCTTTCAATCGCTTCTTTTCTTCATACATACAGGAAGGAAATAGAACTCGCCGACGCTTTTGGCTAATGTAGGGGTCATAATGATCATTCAAACCTTACCACTTGGAATGATCGAGCACCCCTTCCCCAACGCTCATAATTGCCTTATCAATGATCACCTTCGCTCCTAGTATTGATGAGACTACCGTGGTAAGCCCTTGAGCCGGCAGTTCTAAGTGGGTCAATCAAAAGTATTTACCTCTTACGCATTGAAAATTCACAAGATCAAGTATCACCGCACGCTTTCGGGTGTCTAAAAACATCACTCGTGGCGCTGCTCTGGCATAGGCGCAAGGTCGCAGCAGCTTAGCGGAGTCTTGGGGGAAATATCAAGCTTTCGCAGTCCCTGAGCATAACAATGGGTGGTGCCCCGAAGCAAACTGAGCCCACCTGTGATCCCGCTGAAATGTGATGAGGTTCTCTCGAACTCGCTGAAAATCGGGGTTAGCAACTTTATTGAGCGCATCAGTGGTTATGATACGCGCATTTCTGCTAAATTCACGCGCCTGTGGAAGGACGGCTCCATCACCTTCAGAGGGGTTAGCTATGCTGTGAATGAAGAGCTGATTGCGTTAGTTACTGGTCTTGATATGGATGGAGTTAAATTTTCGAGTAAGAGGATAGACAGGAAGGTGGAGGAAGCTAAGTTTGTCGAAGAGGGGGATGACTTAATCTTCACCACTGGCGGTATCCTCGTCTCATCCATCCCTCCTCCTTTCGACGAAATTGCCCGCATGATGGTGCGCTACATCACGTTGGAAGGCAGGTTTATCACTGTTCCTATTCGCCATTTAATTTTTCTGAATCATTTTCGCAGAGGCTTCAAGGTTTGTTTCCCACACTTCATCCTAAAATCTTTAGAAGCTTCTATCATTGCTGTTAAGCATTCTGTGGGCTCTCTTCCCCTCCACCAGGGGGTTATCCTCCTCCTTCATCAGCATTTCCTCCTGCACTCCCCCCGTCATTCTATTTCTACCCCGCTGCCGCTGCTCTGCCTTCCGCACCCTCCCGCCGGCCCACCCGCCCACTCCTCCATGCCGCTCTCCTCTTCTCATCACACCGCCTTCCTCCATGTCGCCGCCCTCCCCCCCGACCCTTCCAAAGTGTTCCGGCTCCTCCCCCTCGCCATTGTTCCTTCCCCGCCTCGCTTCTTCCTCCGTTGTACCTTCCCGCCCTCGCCTCCCCCCGCCAGGCTCTCCCTCGCGTCCCCTGGTCCCTATTCTCCTCGAGGCGCATCCTCGCAGCATGAAAAGGGCTGAACTTCGTGTGGCTCAAGACCTCCTCACCATGAACCATGAGTCTCCCCGCCTTGACTCTTCTCCTCCCGATGCCCCCTGCTCACTCCCCGTGATAGCTAGCTCCACCGGTCCCTCCTCGGATGATCTCTCCAAGGATGTTGCTGCGCTTAAGACTCTCACCGCAAATTTTTCCAAGTCGACTCAAAGCAAGCGCAAAAGTGCGGGATCAGAAGACTTACAGCAACCAGTGGAAGAGATTTACAAGAAACTCTTCTCCTTGATAGCAGAATTCAGTGCCTCTCATCTCGTGCACAAGACAAAGAATGAGGGCGATTCTCACCTTTCACGAAACACAAATCAAAAATATATGCAATCGGAGTAACCTCCTCCAACCGGCCGGATACATGGCATTAAAAAGACATTGTGTTCAAAGAGGCGATAAGAATGATCTCAAGCGCAAATCTCACTCTTGCCTCATCTCGCCTTTCTCGCTTTGAAGGCGGCCGTGGAGAAAACCATAACCAATTGACTTTTTTCGCTTTAGTTGCTGCTCCTTCGCTGCTTGCTTTGTTCCTTGCCGCTTTCCTCGGCTGTTCCTTTTGCATCTTTTTTCCGCTTCGTGCTCTTTCCATGTTTTTGCGCTATGGGGTATAGGCCCATTTGGTGTTCATCTTTTCTATGCTTTGGCTCAGTTTACTTTCCATCTCAAGCTAAGTTTTTTGTTCGAGGGTATAGGCCCTCTCAAAAAAACTATTTACCATTAATAAAAAAAAACAAAAAGAAAGAAAGAAAAAGATAACCAAGATGGAAATGATCCTAAGAAGATGAAAGGAGAAACTAGTAAGAAACTTAGAGAAGAAAGTTGGATGTGCTTTTCTGATTTCACAAGGACAACGACCATACTCCATCTTAGAAGATCTCGTCCAAAAGGCCTACAAATATTACATATGGTCAACTCTTGGCTATGTCTTTTGAGAAGAGGCAGGAGCTGCGGGCAAGTGGACTCAATGCTCGACGAAGGAAGGAGGTTGAGGTCCCTATTTCGGAGGTAGAGGTGGATCGCTACACTCCACAAGCCGAGGTATTATGTAATGGTATTTCAATTCATGATGTCTTAGTTGATGGAGGTGATGCGCTTAATGTAATGATCGAGTCTCAGAATGAATATGTTGGGTTTAAAAATGATCACCTATCAACACTTATGTTAAGGTCATTAAATAAGGGAAAACTAAACCAAGGTGTTGTTTCAAATGTGGTAATATCTCGTTATGGGTGTTGTATGTGTGGTAGAATTTCGTGTGATGAAAAATGGTACTATTGTGTACCCAATGTTGTTGGGAAGAACATGGCTAAGGAGAGTTCATGTAAGAAACTACTGGAATGAAGGCTTCATGAAACTTGGACGTGGCAGAGAGAGGGTGAAGATAAATGTGATCCCTTGGCATCATAAGGCCGAACCTCTGGATTCAAGTGATAAAAATGATGATTGGACATCCTATGATTACTCTAGTACCAGTGAAGTGGACATAGAAGATGAAGAAAGTGAGGTTGATGTTTCGGTCATGGATATCCTTCCAGTCACACTGACTCATGAACCCATAAAATTATCTGAAGAAGAAATTGATGATCGTCTCCAACAAATAAAGATTGGTGATGTTGTGATGGAGAGTGAGAAGGAATGTTACCTCTAGCTCTTTTGAAGGTACATACACCTATTCACTTTTGATTCCAAGGAACTCAGTCAAGTAAGTTGGGTAGAACATTCTATTGAGCTAGTAGATGGTGTTAAGCCCATAAAGTAAATGCCATATAGAATGAATCCTAATTTTTTCAAGACTATAAAAGAAGAAATAGATAATTTGCTTGATGCAGGATTCATATTTACTCAGGAGAATTCAATGGGTTTCTCCCATTATGATCTCAATAAAAATAATGGGAAGCTACGCATTTGTGTTTATTATACCTACAAAGTGTGTCTTTGGATGTTCTAAAGGTGTTTTGTTAAGGCATGTCGTATCCATAGATGGTATTGCACGATCCCGATAAATTTTTAAAAATCAAAGAGTTACCATTTCCTATGAATAGAAGTAAGTTGAGATCATTTTTAGGCCATGTGGGTTACTATAGAAGGTTCATCAAGAATTTTGCAAAGATTTCACACCACTAAACCCAGCTTGAAGAAGGATGTTACTTATGAACCAGTAAAATAAGGCAGATGAACATTTTAAACAATCAAGGAATCCCCGTGTCTTCACCTATTTTAAAGAATCCAAATTGGAGAAAGCCATTCATCAGTGTATACCGATGCCTCGATGCAGCACTAGGAAGTAATCTGAGCCAAAAAGATGAAAATGGGAATGATCATCCAATTTACTTTGGGAGCGCATAAAAATGAGCAAAGCACTTGAGGTAAATTATACTATAATAGAAAAAGAGTCTCTAGCTATCATTTTTATCAGTAAAGTAGTTTAGAAATTACTTGTTAGGGCAGAAATTTATAGTTGTAATAGATCATCAAGCTCTAAAATATATTGTAAATAAGCCTAACCCATCGTGAGGATAAAGCAAGATGGATAGTTTTGCTACAAGAATTTGAATTTGATATTATAGATAGGCCAGAAAGAAACATGTCAATGCAGATGCACTCTCTCGAGCCTATGAGGGTTTAGGTTCATCTTGTGATGATGATGATTTCCCGTGATGCAAAATTGTTATCCTCGACACAATCCCTAGTGAATACATAGATATTTCAATTATCTCAATGAATTCAAGTTTTCTCGATGGTGCCAATGCAAAGACTAAGAGAAATATTACTCAAGCCAAGTCCATATTCTATTCTCGTGGAGTACTATTTTGAATAGACCTCATGGATAGTACAAGAAGGAAGTTGAACGTGATCAAGGGAAGGAGATGATAGAAGAATTCAATAATGGTACATGTGGATGAAACTTCTCTGACAACTTACAAAGAAAAAGGATCTTGGATGTAGGTTATCACCGCCCACTCTTTTTAGAGATTGTTATAATTATTGTAAGACATGTGATATTTTTCAAACACATGGTAACCGTAAGACTTCATCAGCTCCATTATGCCCTATTATTCCACTTGGTCCCTTTGAAAAGTGGGGAATAGATATCAGAGGTCCACTTCCAACTACCCCATGCCAAAATAAGTATATTGTAGTTGCACAGATTATTTAACCAAGTGGGTCAAGCTAGGCCATTGAAAACAACTTCTATGGATGAAGTGGCAATGTTCATATATGAATGCATTATCACTAGATTTGGTTGCCCATGGAAATTGTAATAGATCAAAGAAGCCACTTCATTAATGAGGTGGTAGAAGCCCTAGTCAACAAGTTTTCTACTAAGCACAGAAGGCAACAACATACAAGCCAAGCACAAATGGACATGTGGAACGAACAAATTTTGTGTTGTGTCAAATTCTAGCAAAAGATGTAGCCTTCAGGGTACATAAGTGGGATAAAAGGATTCATGCAGCATTGTGGGCATATAGGCAACATCAAAGTCAAGCAACATGATACTCCCATTTCAAATGGGCTTGGCATGGCATTGATCCAGCTTCTTCCTATTGAGTTTGATATTCCCACTATGAGAGTTATGAAAATGAAAGGATGAATGAAAGTGATTCAAGAAAAGAGAGGTTGGTACATCTTCATTTGCTAGAGGAAATGAGGGAAATAGTGAAGGATACAAGCTATAAGAAGAAAATGAAGCAAAAGGAATAATTTGATCAAAAGATCTATTGGTCTCCATTTCATGTGAATGACTTGGTTCTAGTATATGATTCCGTATACAAAAAAAGAAGATAGAGAAAATTTCTTCCAAAATGGATGGGGCCTACAAAATAGTAGCAATGTACATAAAAATGTTACATACCAACTTGAGGAATTGGATGGCACTCCCATTACAAAATGGGTCAACCACGACAAGTTAAAGATTTTCCAAACACTGTAATATTCTACTCCGAGGATGGAGTAGAAGCTAGAAGGGGGAAGATTTCGACACTAATTTTTTTCTCCGTAATTGCTATTTCATTAATGTGTATATTAGGAATAGGATGTTGTTAAGTATAATTAGTAGTAGTGTCTCGATAGAAGATAACGGCGCTACACGGTATAACACCGCCAATAATGTATAGTACGGTAATAGTCAAAAGTACAATATGAATGTTGTGGTAAAAAGTAAATATTTGTCGTAAGTGGTTCGGTAATGTTAAAATGTCAAAGTTAGGGTAAGTAGATAAGTAGGGTCTACATGATTAGGAATTAGAAATATTATATTGGTAATAAGGAGAAGGAGTGAGGTCATAAATATTTTTGTATTTTATTTGTAAAAATTCTAAAAATGTGGAACCCATGTGAAATGATAAGGTTTATCTTATATTAAAAGATAAGCTTACATGTACGTATATAAGAGTTAAGGTATGGAATATGATTCGTAGTAGAGATTTCTTATCCTATCTTAGAGATAAGATGGATAAGCCCGGAAGTTCTATAAATAGAGAGGCCACCCCCTCATTTAGCATAGAAGGAAGTAGTGAGAAATATTACATGAGTAAGTGTGTAAAGGAAGCCATCATTTTGAAGGTGTGTTAAAGAAGTCATTAAGAGGTGTAATTGTGAATTTTCTCCCATAGTTATTGTTAGAAGGTAAGTGAAGTCAGTAACACTTGAAGTACCTCATGGGTGAGATTGTAACAATTTCATGTTGATATTATAATTTACACTAATATTTCATATTTATCATCATTCCTTCTTATCATAGTCTATGGTATTCTTGTGTTATGTTTGTTGTTGTGTTTCCAGATTACATCCACCAAACTAAAAGTTGTGCATTAGTAAATAATCATAAGACGAGGGGTTCCCATAAATAATTATCATAGTGTTGGATTGGTGTTGATGCACTCTCATTCAAGGCCTCTTATCATCAATCAAAGTAAAAAAAAATAATCAAGATGGAGAATGGTAGGCCTCTCATTCTCCCTAGAATAAATAAATTCTTAAAAGCATATTTCGGGCCTTTCATTCCCAATTAGAGTGAAAAACTAGTTGAAACAATCATTCACAAGAGATATAGAAAGACATCATTCTCTCAACGGAAACAAAATTCTACAAGAATAATGAGACATAATCCCTAAAAGTAAAAAAATAATGAATATTGGTAATGGGAGGCCTCCCATTCTCCTTAAAAGTGAGCAATTATTAAAAGAGATAATGGGGGCCTCTCATTCAAAGACCTCTCATTATCCCTCAAAATAAACAAAATAATCAAAATAGAGATTTGGATGCCTCTGATTCTCCCTAAAAGTGAACCATTCTTAAAAGGATATTGAGAACAATGTAAGGTCTCTCATTATCCCTCAAAGTATAAAAAAATCAACACGAAGAATGGGAAGCCTCCCATTCTCTTAAAAAGTGAATAACAATGTAAGGTCTCTCGTTATCCCACAAAGTATAAAAATAATCAAAAACAGAATGGGAAGCCTCCCATTCTCCTCAAACATGAATAATTTTTAAAAGGGATATTGGTGGCCTCTCATTTGAATGCCTCTTATTATCCATCAAAGTAAACAAAAATAATCAAGATGGAGAATGGGAGGCCTCCCATTCTTCCTAGAAGTAATAAATACTTAAAAAATATATTTCAGGGCCTCTCATTCCAACTTAGAGTGAAACAATAATTCACAAGAGATATAAAAATACATCATTCTCTCAAATTAAACAAAAATCTTCAAGGATAAAAAGACATAATCCCTCAAAGTAAAAAACAATGAAGATTGATAATGGGAGGCCTCCCATTCTCCTTGAAAATGAGAAATTATTAAATGGGATATTAGGGGCCTCTCATTTGAAGACCTCTCATTATCTCTCAAAGTAAACCAAATAATCAAGATGGAGATTGGGATGCCTTTGATTCTCCCTAAAAGTGAACCATTCTTTAAAAGGATATTGAGAACAATGTAAGGTCTCTCATTATCCCTCAAAGTATAAAAAATAATCAACACAAAGAATGGAAAGCCTCTCATTCTCTTCAAAAGTGAATAATAATGTAAGGTCTCTTGTTATCCCTTAAAGTATAAAAATAATCAACACGGAGAATGGGAAGCCTCTCATTCTCCTTAAAAATGAATAATTCTTAAAAGGGGTATTGTTGGCCTCTAATTTGAAGGCCTCTTATTATCCCTCAAAGTAAAAAAAAATAATCAAGATGGAGAATGGGAGGACTCCCATTCTCCCTAGAAGTAATAAATACTTATAAAGTATATTTTGGGGCCTCTCATTCCAACATAGAGTGAATTTGTTTTTCAAATAATCATTCACAAGAGATATAAAAAGACATCATTCTCTCAAAGTAAACAAAAATATTCAAGGAGAAAGAGACATAATCCCTCAAAGTAAAAAAATAATGAATATTGAGAATGGGAGGCCTCCCATTCTCCTTGAAAGTGAGCAATTATTAAATGGGATAGTGGGGGCCTCTCATTGGAATACCTCTCGTTGTCCCTCAAAATAAACAAAATAATCAAGATGGAGATGTGGATGCCTCTGATTCTCCCTAAAAGTGAATCATTCTTAAAAATTATATTGATAACAATGTAAGGTATCTCATTATCCCTCAAAGTATAAAAATAATCAACATGGAGAATGGGAAGCCTCTCATTCTCCTCAAAAGTGAATAATAATGTAAGGTCTCTTGTTATCCCTCAAAGTATAAAAATAATCAACATAGAGAATGGGAAGCATACCATTCTCCTCAAAAGTGAATATTTCTTAAAAGGGATATTGGTGGCCTCTCATTTGAAGGCCTCTTATCATCCCTTAAAGTAAACAAAATAATCAAGATGGAGAATGGGAGGCCTCCCATTCTTCCTAGAAGTAATAAATTATTTAAAAATATAGTTTGGGGCATGTCATTCTCACTTACATTGAAAAAATAGTTCAAACAATCATTCACAAGAGATATAAAAATACATCATTCTCTCAAAGTAAACAAAAATCTACAAGGAGAAAGAGACATAATCCCACAAAGTAAAAAATTAATATTTAGAATTGGTAACCTCCCTTTCTCCTAGAAAGTGAGAAATTATTAAAAGGGATAGTGGGGACCTCTCATTATCCCTCAAAGTAAACAAAATAATCAAGATGGAGATTGGGATGCCTTTGAATTCTCCCTAAAAGTGAGCCATTCTTAAAAAGGATATTGAGAACAGTGTAAGGTCTCTCATTATCCCTCAAAGTATAAAAAATAATCAACACAGAATGGAAAGCCTCCCATTCTCCTCAAAAGTGAATAATAATGTAAGGCCTCTCGTTATCCCTCAAAGTATAAAAATAATCAAAAGGAGAATGGGAAGCCTCCCATTCTCCTCAAAAGTGAATAATTATTAAAAGAGATATTGGTGGCCTCTCATTTGAAGGCCTCTTATCATCCCTCAAAGTAAAAAAATAATCAATATGGAGAATGAGAGGCCTCCCATTCTCCCTAGAAGTAATAAATTCTTAAAAAGTATATTTTGGGGCCTCTCATTCCCACTTAGAGTGAAAAAATAGTTCAAACAATCATTCACAAGATATATAAAAAGACATAATTCTCTCAAAGTAAACAAGAATCTATAAGGAGAATGAGATACCTTATATTCTCGTTCACATTGAAAAAAATAATTTTTATAATAGGAGGCCTCCCATTCTAAATTCAAATGAAAAATAGTCAAAAAGGAAAAATAGAAGCTCTTCCATTTTACATCAAAGTGAAGAAACACCAAGATGTAAAAATAATCAAGAGTAAGAATGAGATTCCTCCCATTCTACCTTCAAAGGAAAAATAGTTAAGAATGAAAATGAGAACTCTTCCATTCTACATCAAAGTTAAGAAACACTTAGGATGTAGAATGGGAGGCCTCTTAAAGTGAAAATCAATAAAGATAGAGATTGTGAGGCCCCCCCATTTCCCTATTGTATTTGTTGAATTTAAATTATGTTGCATTAAAAACATGTAAGCACCATAAAACATGTTTAAATAAGAAACATCTAAATCTAATTTAAAATGTGTACTCGATATTTTGGTTTTTATTAGCTATACATGGGAAATTTCATGTTGATGGGAATTATAATTTATACTAACAAATATGTCAACTTTATCACTTTGATTTTTATTTTCTTTATAGTTGTCTCTTTTTTATCTATATATTATGTTTATATGTATTAATCTATTATTTTTTTAATTTATAGATTTCCCACAATGCCTCATATATTTGAAGAAGCACAACATGTTGATTTATTTTCAAAAGGATTGAAAGTTGCTTGAGGGAAGAGTTTATCCAAGTAGAAAAACTCTACATTGCAAAGTAATGGGAGAAGGTTTATTTTTCATTATTGTAGATAAAGTATTGGATGGGAAAGCTTGGTTGCCTTATTTTGTTGATGAAGAAAAAACATTAGCAGACATAGAAAATAAAGGGTACTATATTACATGGGATGAGAAGAAAATGTTAGCACATGATGATTCATCAATACCTGATATCAATGATATAGATGAAACATTGAATTGTAATTCAATGGATGTAATTGATTCATATGATGTTGAAATTGAATACAATGAGCACATTAATAGCACATCTAAAAATATCGATCCAATTTATTGTAGAGAATGTGATACTTCAATAACATTGTTATGTGCATGGAGACAATATAGCCATGGGTTTTATATCAAATGTGATTAAGGACCACATAGTTCAAGGTGAGAAGTTGGGTCCTCTAATGTTTGGTGTGATGGTGGAGAAGATATTAATTTCTTGCAATATTTGTTCATCATCATTGAAACCAAACAATATAATAGCATGACCAATAGAGAAATTGGTGAATCAAAATATAGGGTCTAGCACTGAAGGTCAAAAAGAGGGCTGCATCAGAATGTTTGGCCTCATCAAATGCCTATGATCACAAATTGAAATTTAGAGGACTTCAGAAAAGTTAATCCATATTTGTTCAAAGGAGAAAAAATATGTTGGAGAGGGGACAATTACAAATTTACTTGAAGGAGACATGGCTCATTTTAAATTGTTAGATAGAAATCATTTTGGTATTCTTGTTAACATTGTATTCAACCCTTCCTGTTCCACATGTACCATATCAGAAGGTTCTCTCATACAATGGCCTAAAAATTAACTAGCATACGTTAGTGGTTCACTGATGGATGTGAAAATGAAGGAAGTTCCAAAGGAGATAGAAGTTAATATGTGGAGTGCATTAGAATAATCACTTCCTCAATTGGCATGTCCAATTCTTGTTGATGTCATGAATTACACATATACACAACCTTTGACAAGAAGGCCATATAGACATCACAAATGTTTGAATCCTAATGCATCAAATTTCAATATGTCAAATACAAGATCTACTGAAGATGAAGATGAATTATATTTCTTGGATAAAGTAAGAAATATGAATTGTTGTAAAAATAAATGTCTTAGCTCCATAATACCTAGTGGATAAATCACTAGAGGTTGGCGCAAGTTTAGATATATGAGTGAGGGTTAAAGAAGAGATTTTGTGTTGAATGCATTGGGAGAAAATGGATCCATAAAGAGAAATGACATAACAAGGAATAGAAACATTCTTACCATGAAGTTTGACACCTTTGATGTATGTCAAAATGCTTGGTTTAATACTTTTGGAATACCTAGAAGAAATTTTTAAATATAAGAAATAATTTTTAAATGGTGATATCAGGGAAGTGAATGGTAATGTTGGTTTACAAAAATCAAGGCCAAATACTATGGCAATGATTGTTAGTATCAGAAAAATAGTTTATGAAAATCAGATATAGCTCCTCATTTGACTCGCTCCATAAATCATGATGGAACAAGAGTTCCTGTAAGGATGTTGCTGGTAAATTATACCCAATGTTCAATTCTTAAAAAGTGTAATGCAGACCTTGAAATCCTAAATCTCCCTCTAGTGTCACAATCTAACTTTAACAAGATATGGTCCCAACATTTCCAAGATGTTTCAATTGCAAATAATAACTTATTTGCAAAGTGTGATGAGTGTGTGGATATTGCAAACAAATGAAAAGCCAAACTAATCCAGAAATAATCAAACACTTGCAGAAGTATCAAAAATGTCACAATGATTACATTACAAGTTTTCGTGCAGACTATTATGCCCACATGATTGAATATAAGGAAAACCATGAAAATTTCTTAAGCATTGTGCATGATAAGATGGACAAGATGAATACTTCCATACCAAGGTTGGGGAAGAATTCTAAGTCATTTAGTAATGTTTGGAACCTCCCAATCTCTTTAACAGGTATGCTTACTCATGGACACAAGACAGGGTTTTAAACACTTTAGCCTTCCATTTCTAGAAAGAGGTTCAAACTTCACAGTGAAATCAATAGCCTTGTGCCTTTGCATGCTCAAAGAACTAGTGGTTGATGTATATGGGCACCTATTGTACAAGACTGGGTCTTCAAAACAGCCACTACATGATGCATTATTACAAAATGATTCATATGAAAAATGTCAAGTGTATAAGGGTACAACACTGTAATCTATTTTAAGCAAATATATCTAAAACATGTTTTTCACTCAAAAAATTGCCACCAATCCTCTACTTACAATTGACAATGCTTCAAGTGATAATAAAAATCGTTATTTATTTGGTTTTGTATCAATGTTGATAGTTAGAAGGGTTTTTCATGCAGTGTATGTAAGCTTTCTACCAGTAGGACACACCCATGAAGATATTGATGGAACCTTTGAGAGATTATCTGCTATGTTATGGCAAGAAGATACATATTCTCTACCACAAATCATGGATGCATATAGAACATGCTAGGATGATTCAAGTTCATTCACACCATACCTGATTGAAGATGTTTATGATTTCAAAGCCTTTGTGGGGCCACATTTACTAGATGGGAGTCACAGGATAGCGGGTCTTAGCAAGCCTCAATACTTTAAATTCCATGTCATAAATGGAATACCAATGATGCAATACAAAGAAACCAAAAGGGATCTTGTATGGTCTAATCCTATCAATGTCTGGTGTACATTTCTTGATGGAAACCCAAACTTGCCTAAAGGGAAACCTCAACTAGTTTCATTTAAGACATTGAAAGAGATGGATGAACTAAAGACAAGAATAAGAGCCTATATTATTCAATGGAGTAAAATTTATATAGATGGAGGGAATGCATTCTGGTTACCAAAGATAAGGTATTGGGAAAATGTTTTAGATGATAAGCCTTTCATCAATAGAGATATGTTAGAAGGTGATTTTTGGCCAAGAACTAGATAGAAATCAAATACCTTTAATGATTCTCATTTTCTCTTGGATGATTATTTGAGACAAAATGTCCTTACCAATGAATAAATTTATGTGGGACCTAAATGTAAATAACCAAGAGATGAATTCAATCCAAAGGAAGATGTGGTACATGGACAATTTTTTTAATACAGCCAAGATCAAACAAAATCCCAATATGGATGGATAAAGTAGAAGGGAATGTCTACCCAAGTAAAGATACTAGGGAGTGAGACATATAAGGTAAAGGTTTGATGGTGGACACCAATTGGAAAAGGGAAATTAGAAAAAAGTTTTGTATGAGGATTTCTTACACAAAACAAAATAATGGAAAGAAGGAAATGAAGGAACAAGTGACATAGTTGTGAATAATATCATTTGGGCTTGGTCAAAAAAGAAGGATGGAATCGAGAAAGAATAATAATAACAGAAAAGGGACATGCAACCATTAAAGAAGATTGAGCGCAACTTCAACAAATTGAGGATAGCCAAAGTGATAATGATGTTGAATGATTTACTATAGGTAATGAAAATCAAAAGACAATATGTGATATTTTATCTTGTCTCAAGTTATCGGTTTTATGAAAATTTATATTTTGTTCCACTTAAGATGATGGAAATATATGTTTTATGCAATCATTATTAATATTATTTTTCAAATAATATTATCTTTATCTTGATGTATATCCATTGTATGAAAAAATGATATATTCCTTAGGAGAATGGTAACAAAACCATTTAACCTCTTAATTCATTCATTTCAATATGGGTCATAATAATATCACTTTGAAATAGAATGGTTGTGAAATATGGTCATTCATGCATTAGTGTAAGTGCTTTAAACTTGACCAGTTTTAATGTGTTTTCATGGTTGTGCGATAAACATAAGAATGCGGTAGAGGCCCATTTATTATTGAAGGAGAAAGCATGACTAGGATAAAGCCCCTCATGTTTTTGTGACAAGATTTTATTTGTACACCACAATTTTTTATGACAAAGTTCATAGGTAATATAATTTCTATGATATATGATTATAATATTTCTTTTTGTTTTATCCATTTCCTTTAAGATTAATTTTTGTGTTATGATGGTAGCCATAAAATATGTATACAGGAGCAACGCTGGAATTTTACATTCAATGTTACAAGTTAAAATTTATATGGATGTCATTTGGTGTTCAAAATTTTATATGCACGTCGAATTTGTTTTTATAAAAAAATGCAAAACACATAAATTAAGTTAAATTTTTTATGGATTTTTTTGCCACACGTACATCCGTAATTCACCCAAAGTGACCATCCAAAGACTCACCCCAAGAAAGATTTGATCCAATCAGAAAAGGAATGCACATGCATGCAGAGCTTTTAACACTTCGTGATTCTTAACAAAGATTTAACCTCTTACTAGCACCTTCGCTCTCACTCATAGACATCCAAAACTAGATTCCAAGTAAGTAGAACATTTTACTCCTCTCGGTTCATTCATTTAATCATCAGATCTTTATCATGTGTTCTCCTAAGCACCCATTGACCTCCTTTAATACTCACCCTCCATATACCCATTAAAACCTCACCAAATCCCATCCAAACAGCCTAATACCTCATTTCCGCCAACCAAGTCCTTTGTGTAATCATAAGGAGATCCAGAGCTCATTCTATAAAGCATTCCTAGTTTTCCACAAGAATCGGCACTAGTTCTCCCCAACTAGCGTACGACACCCTTAACCAGAATCGGTCTCTATATTTACCAATACAATCCAAATTGTCAACTACTCCCACCTATTCCCACATAACCTTTACTCACATGTGACTCCGCCTCGACATTTTTCGACCTACAAAGACCCGCAACCAGCTTACATCTGCCTTCGGATCTTATTTTAACCTAGCTTGTTAGATTAGATCTTTCTTATTGTTTTTTGAATGAGATACCTAAATCATTTTAATTACAATAGGATTTACTTTATTACCAACATTAAATTGTTTTAAACAGTGGATTGACAACCATCTAGGAAGTATCACACTTCCTGGATCTAGCACATGCTAGGTAGTCCACTGCATATATTGTTTAACTTTTATTTGTGGTCTTGTGTTCCATTTTAGGTAGTTCCTCCTAGCCAAAAGGAAGCTCTCACGATCATCTGATGGATCAACGAGTCAACACACGTGCAACAAACTATCAACCATCATTTCAATAGGTATTCCTCCTACACCCATTACCCTATCTGTTTCGTCAATATTCAAATAAACATCTAAGAGTCTGGTGAAACATTTTGGCACACTTGGTGGGACCCATTCAGGGTTTCTTGCATTTTTATTCATTCCTAGGAAATTTTATGTGTTTTTTTCCCTTATGAAAAGCATACACATTAATTTTCTTCCTTGGTAACCTTCCTTTTCTTTCTATTTTCTCTAAAAGAAACCTTTCTTTTGGTGTTCTTAAAAAGAACCATTTCTTCATGTTTTCTACATTTTAGTGAAAGAGCATCCCTCTTCCTCTTCATCTATTTATGTCATCGAACTTCATATTTCGATTTGGGCTTAAAAATCATTGCATTTCATTCTGATTTATCACATTAGCTCACATTAATTGAGGGCAACCTATACACTGGAAGTCATTCCCAGCTGATGGTTGACAAATGAATCGTAGAAAGCACATCTCTCTCTCTCTCGAGTCTTTCCAAATTACACAAATTCAAAACAAATACATATTCTTAAACAACATCTTTCTTGGGAATGCTTGTCAATGATCACACTAATATGAGGATTGCAAGTACTCCCCAGCTCGCTGCTCTGTCAAGTCATACTTCAAAGTGAAGCCCACCCCCACCATAACATACCTGAAACCTCACCTTTCGATCTCCTTCCTCAGAAGCCATCCCCATCAAAAAACTCTATTTTAAAGTTTATGAGTTAGTCCTTAAATAGCATAAGCTAAACAAACATAATCGAAAAATCACTCTTAGGATCACATTTTTCTTAGTGTTTTTGCTTGGCTTACATTTTGAGGTGATAGGTCACATTCTTCATTCTTCTTGTTTCTCCTTGCATGCTCCTCATCATAGTTGGTGTATTTTGTCTTCTTCTGAGTGTGCCTAGACCACATTCTCATCATTCTCAGAATTCTAGGTTTGATTCCACATCATATTTTAATTCACAACCATTTTTATTCCATCACTTATTTAATTTCACAAAGGATGAGTGTTAGTCCAAATGACCATCATCGGCTTACCCCTAACGGTCGTTTGTTATACCCAACCAACTATCGGTTCACTGTCATTTTGGTTAACCTTCCCAAAAGGACATTTATTCACCTTCTTCAACTATTCAAAGTCCCTGTCACTACTATCATTCCCATTGACCTTGTAAATCTCATCAGTATTCGGCATACCTGTCAAATTTGGCCTTATACCTTGTTTTTGACCAACTACCCATTTCCCATAGTGACTCGGCAGCGATACTCAGAATCAGCGCATTTTACCCCTCGACCGCATCAGCTTATCCTGTGCCACTTTCCAACTAACTTTGTACCTAATCCATTTATTACTTCTGTTCTTCCTATTCACTCGTATTTTTGTGTCATTTACGGTAAAGGCAACCTAACTCCGATCGCACTGCTCACATGGTACCGATGCGCCAACAAGCTAGCTCCCTTTATTCCATGTTAGTTGTCAACTACTCCCACCTAGCCCTTCGCCACCTTCCATTTTATCACCCACTATGGATCCTATCCAACCTATTGCTATCACTACCAGAGATGAGGAATTCACACGACTCCTGACCAAAACCCTACCGCCTTGCGTAGCTTTTATCTTTCTCACTCATCCACTCAAGATGCCTCGTGTTAGTTGATATACGAAAGATGCCCGTATCTATCCCCCGACCCTCACTCCCACTCCTGCGTCAGCCCCATCTGGCTCCATGTTTCCCGCATCTACTTTACCCCCAATCATTTCACAAATAGGTCATATACTCTATATGACTCAGAGATCTACTACATCCGTTGCACCTACCACATCCACCATACCTTTGGCAACCACTCAAAACACAACCTCATCTGTCCATATTGTCTCGCATATACCCGTAGCTACACAACCACCTCCCGTGTTGGTGACCCCCACCCCCTTTCAAAACATGGTCCTTTCTATTCCCAAATCATTAGCCCCCATTGCCACTAGGGTCACCACAACCCTTCCACCTCCATATACGTACTATCAAAACCTCCCCGCTTCATCTATTATTCACTCTGGGTACACACCCCCTATTTCACTACCTTCTTCTCAATCAACCTACATGGTAAAGCACCATATACTAGAATGCCACCCCCGTTATATGCCCAAAACCAACCCTCTCATGCTACAGAGGCACCCAATCATCGTAACCTACCAACGACCTAATCAAACTGATGATGGAAAAGATGCAGACATTAGAGGCATTGGTTTCTGGCTCCCACAACACTCTCACCTACGATGAAATTTGCAATGAGCCTATCCACCCATCCATTCCTATTCTTCCGCACTCCCATGCATTGGGAAATGCCTAAATTCAATTGTTTCAATAAGAAAGAGGACCCGCAACAAAGATTTCAAGGGTCATTCAAACATGGGTGCTACCTAATTGCTCACGATGATGCTTTGCTCCTGAGGACCTTTCCCATGTCTTTGACTAGACTTGCGTTAGATTGGTATAGTGGGTTACCTAGACACTCTATATTTTCATTTAATTAGGTAGCCCAAGCCTTCTTGATCACTTCTCCATCAATATCGTTAATAATGTTACAATGATCGACCTATACTCTATGTGTCAAGATGATGACGAGTATATCATAGATTTTTTTCTCACCGGCATAGCATGATCAATCAACTCACCTTCCAACTACCAAAAATAGAACTCATCAAGCTCTTCACACGGGCTTGTGTTAGACATATATCACCAACCCCGCAAGTCCATACTTTCCAAGAGATTCACCATGGCGGGCCATCAAAGAGAAGAAAATATAATTACGCAATAAGAATTTGGCATTCAAGTCGAATGATACCTCTTCTTCTTCAAACCACGTAATAATTATTCAAAGGCTAAGGGGCACTGCTAACTAACGCAGTGGTACTCAAGGCCAGCCCACTCATCCGCTGTCAAATCAAGCTAGCCCCTCATTTAATCTCTCACCCATTCAAACTTTTCAATTCGCATAAGAACAACGGAAAATACACCCCAATTAGGGAGCCTTAATATTTTGTCTTAGAAAATCTTATCAAAGTCAGCCATCACCTTTCCACCTATAAAACCACACACTAGGTTTTGACCCTACTCGCCCCATGCCCGCATGGTATAAAGAACATGAATTCTGTAACTATCATCGAGTAAAGGGTCATAGTGATGGAAATTGCATCACTTTCAAAAATATTGTCCAAGAAATGCTCGAGAAAGGTGAGTTAACCATGGATAATCCTAACACACCTACCAATCAAAACCTACATATCTTCAAGAAACCATTTCCCAATCATGCCCCTTCTTCTGATCAAACCGACGAGACCTCAACTCATGATAGCCATACCCACAAGGTCCATGCTATTTTTAGTGACGCACTGTTGTTACTTCCCAATTACCCCATATTCCTTCCATAGAGGAGATTCTAGCCCAAAGTCCTCCTTCTACATTGGAACCCGCCTCACCTATTCCTCTACCCACAGAGGAACACCTTTCACCTCCTTCCTCACCCATGGAGGAGCCTTTCGCTAACATCGAGACCATTTCACCTTTGGCTTCTCCACCTAGGGGACCGACACCCACAATACTTCTTCAATCCATGGAGGATACTTGTTTATCTCCTCTACCCATAGAGGAGCACTCATCCTCTCCTCCACCTATAGAGGAGCACCCATTCTCTCCTCCACCTATCATGGATCCAGTAGAGATACCTTTTCCTCTAAGTGAGCATTCTCCATCAGCTACCCAAGATCCTGTAGACCTACTCTCAGCTCTCTTACCCACGGAAGCTGAAGCTAGCCAATTCCCCATTTCTAAGACACATTTTATGGGAATTTCCATTAGGTCTTCATCAACATCACCTACAGACGTGTCGTTCTCACATTTGGCCAATCACCTAGATTATGTGGACAAAGCCTTATTGTGGGGGCATCTTCTGCTTCCAATCTCAACACAAATGTAGATGTCACTTGTTGATACCTCCACTATCTACCCAAAAATATTTCACCAATCAAACCGAATACAATCACCTTTCCCACAACTTCTCCCACGACACTCATCATAGCTCAACACACACCCTTACCCATAACCCAACATACATCTAAATCCAAGCCCACACCTACAACATCTTCCTCGACTAAACCTATTACTACCTTAGGGGTCACCCCAACTACCAGCCTTATTCATCCACCTGTCAAACTAGATTTAGCCACATCCTCCAAAGTCAACACCAAACCCACTCTAAACCCAAACAAAAGAACCAAACATATATAACTCATACCCCAGCTGACTCCAATCATACCTGCATCACCTTCACCCTTTCCATCAATTTTAGGACCTCAACCTCCCAACACGATTAAGAAAATTCCACCCATCAATAAACCAAAAACACAACAGCCCACTCTTTCCTCACAAACCTCTAACCTACCCAAGTGCTCGACATGACTTACACCTACACTCGCATCATCTTTACCACCCATACCTCCAATACCTCAAAGAACTTCTTCATTACCCACTACACTTCGGGCCTCTCTCTCACACACTCTCGCTCGACCCACATCATCTACATTCACAAACCTCCGTTATCCCCAGTGGGTAACTCGCCTCTTCCCCATCCACTTTTCCTCTAGATCTCATACACCCATATCTCCTTTACCCAAGAAGGTGCAACCAAAAAACAAAAATCTACAACCCTCCAATAAGGTAGTCAAAGCAACCATACACCCTCCTGCCCGTTCATCTACCATACCCCTACCCAAACAAACACGACCAACACCCAAGACTACTCCAGCACCCAAAACCATGGCTCAACCCACTCCCCCTCCTACAAGGACCATTCCTCAACAATCAGCTACACCTACACCCAAACCCACTTTCACTTCCCATTGTGATCCACTAGCGGGTCCTATGCCAAAATATTAACCAACCTCCTTGAGACTTCTATTATCACATTACCGCCACTTAGACCTTATGACCCCCTCAAACCCAAGCCAAAAGGGTTTGATGACACTAAAATTTGTGCCTACCATCATGTGCCAGGGCACGATGTGGAGAACTGCAAGGCTTTGAAAACCATCCTTATCTAGTTGTGTCCTCCGAAAGCCAACTTTGACAATGACGACCTTCTCGATGAGGACCTTGCTTCACCGACACCCATTCCCACAGTCCTTCCCACTGCCCACTCAACAACCACGACCTCCACCACAGCTCCTAGAACCACCCCCAAGATTTGAAATTAACATGGTTCGCATCAGATAACTTACCACACCATCACCCAAATGTCATTGCGCCCAACTCACCTCATAGGGTTTTTCTCCTCCGGTAGGTTTTTTCCCGTCATGTCATTACACCACCCATCCTACACCTTCTCCATTTGACAACTCCTCTCAAATCAACATGATCCACATCACAACCCGTGCTCAGAAAGACAAAGGCAAGGAAAAGGCAACTAACTCACCAACCAATCCTATACCCAACATACCATCTACACCCATACCTAAAATCACTATTCGCGGCCCCACATACCCTATTTATAATGGAGTCACACATCGCACCATGCTCAAACAATTACACCAATCTCCCCTCAAAATGTCCTTATATGACCTCATCCAAACCTCGGAATCCCATCGTCAAGCTCTCATGGAGGTCCTACAATCTATTGAGGTTTTACCCAATGACCCTACACCCGTAGCCTCCATTATCACACCCCATCATGTAGCCTCTCTCACCAAATTACCACCTTCATCTTCACCCCAACCTACTCACCAAGTAGCCTCCCTTAGCTTCTTCAAGAAGAGATCACACAAAGACCAAACCGATGACCTGCACCAATATCTCTTCATCTATGTCCACATCGATGACATATGGGTATGACGTGTGATGATTGATGGGGGTGCTAGCATTAACATCATTTCATCCCATGCATTCGCTCAAATGCACATACCTGACAATTACATGCATAAACATCCCGTCATGTTGCAATCATTCAATGACACTATCACCTCTACACTAGGCACCGTCATCCTCCACGTTCACGCGGGCCCCCGCACGTTCTAGAGTTATTCTACGTCTTGGAGGGGGAATTTCAATATAACATGTTGCTTGGTAGACCCTGGATTCATGTCATGGGTTGCATTCCTTCCACTTTGCATCGCTATGTAAAGTTTGAACACGAGGGACACACCTATACTATTCCAACTGACCCATCACCTTTTAAAACATGCAACATGCTTTACCGACCTAATGATGTGCTCATACCCATTAAGGTGTCTACCTCCACAACCACTACCGCTTCACCTACACCTTTTCTTACCAAGGTCAGCCGCTACCTCGACCTCACATGCCTCCTCCATTCCTACTACCGCCATAACCTCCATAGCCAAGTCCATTAGCCTCCCAATCTGTTAACTCCACCCCACATCGACCTTCAACACATCATCCATTCCAGCTACCCACATACCAACCACTGATCCCTTAGAAGGCATTTTTCAACACCTCACTCTAGGGGAGTATCACCTATATAGTGTTAACATGTTCCTTACTCCACAAGAGTATGGAAGCCTTCACCAACACCCTCGCTATGATCACCACATAGGATAACACCTCCTTTATGGTCCTCCTCATCTCCGTACTAGTCTCACCTATGGGGGACTTGATACTACCACTTACACACCCAAACCACCATCACAAACCTGCCCATTTTCTCGTTGACTTCCAGTCTCTCACCAATCACCGTTTTTCCCACACCTTCCTGCACCGATGTGCATGGAAGGGTTTCGGTTTTGGATTTTATGAGCAAGGCTGCCATACTATCATTCCATGTACCACCCACAAACATAACGACCATAGTGGTATCGATTTCTGAACCACCTACCAAATAAGCCTACATTGAACTCATCAAGGACATCAACCCTTCTCCACCTTCTTCACCCGCTCCGCCTTCATCACCACCTTCGCCGATGGAGTCGATGGATCCCGAATCTATCCCTCCTAACTTTTTTTTTTCATAAAAATTGTTTCCTTGGGGCCTTTGACTTATCAATGTGAGGGCAAGGCTCCTTCCTCTCTTCCCTTCCTGTATCTTGAAATGATCAATGATGATACACCTTCAATTAACATCGTTCAATGTCAGGATGATGAATCTATACTCACCTACCTTGGTGCGGAAGATTCATATATTCATCGTTCATTACCATTTGAGATGCAAACCATGTTGAATGAATCGACTATCGAGATCAACATTCATACTCAGGATGACCCGCACATCCTAAATATCGGTCAATCTTTAGATGCTACTGAACAAGAAGCCATCACTTCTTTTCTCAAAGATCATAACCACACTTTCACTTGGTCTTACGCAGACATGCCTGGTATTGACCCCACCATAGTGGTCCACAATATCATAACCATTCCCGATGCCAAACCCATCAAAAAAAGCTGAGGAAAATGCACCTCGCATTTCCCTTCTCGTCAAAGAAGAACTTCAACGCCTTCTTTTTGTTTCCTTCATATTACCCATTGATTATCCTCATTGGATTTCTAACATTTTCCCTGTCACTAAAGCGACAGGGGACTTCACATTTGCACGATTTTCATGACCTCAACCTTGCTCGCCCAAAAGATGACTTTCCCTTACCCAAGATTGACCAATTGGTTGACCTTACCGCTGGTCACGAGATGCTATCACTCATGGATGGCTTCTCGAGTTATAACCAAATCCTACGCTTTCCCTGAGGATCAACATAAAACCGCATTCATCACCCCTTAGGGGACCTTCTACTACTGAGTCATGCCTTTTGACATTAAAAACACTGGTGCCCACATATCAAGTGGGCTATGACTTATATCTTCCATGATATCATGCATCGTATATTGAAGATTACGTGATGACCTCCTCACAAAATCTAAATGCCGCTCTGGGAACCTTGCCATCCTCAAAACCATTTTTGACTGCTCATTAAATATTGTGTTTGCCTTTATCCTAAGAAGTGCATCTTCGCGGTCCTCTCAAGAAAGCTCCTGGGCTTTATCGTTTCCATATGTGGTATAGAAGTTGACCTCTTAAAGCCAAGGCCATTCTCGAAATGCCTCGCCACTAACCTTAGACAACTTCGTAGCCTGCAAGGTAAGTTGCAGTCTATTCACCGTTTCATTTCACAATTATCTGATCGGTGTCAACCATTTCATCATATGCTCAAGAAGGATATCTCCTTTAAATGGGATGATTACTACCAAAATATTTTGAGGCCTTAAAACAATACCTTCTCCAACCACCCATACTCATTCCGCCTAAAGACAATCAAACTTTCTACCTATATATCTCAGCTATTGATCACTCTTTGGGGGCCATGCTCACTCATCATGATGAACAACACAGAGAGTGTGTGGTTTATTACATAAGCCATACTCTTTTGGTCTACGAAACCCGATACACCCATCCTAAAAGACTTTGCTTAGTCATAGTTTTTTCGTTGCCACAAAACTCCGCCATTACTTGTTCAACCACAAAACCTATGATGTGACCAACACCGACCCCCTACACTTCATGTATTCCAAACCTTATCAAAATCAGCGTGCCACACATTGGTTTATGCTTTTAGCGAACCTCGACCTCAAATTTATTCATCAAAATTCCATTAAGGGCCAACCTATCGCTGACCAATTTGGCCGACACACTTGTTTCTAGGGATCAACCCTCTAGTTTTGACTTTCTAGATGAGTCCATTGCTACTCTTTCCTGATTAACCCCCGACCAAATGACACTCTTCTTTGATGGTTCCAAGTGTCAATGTGGGGGGGGGCTGGTGTTATCCTCATTCCACTTGGTGGTGAACCCATGCCTTTGTCTTTCAAACTATATTTTGATTGTACAAAAAATATTACCGAATACGATTAGCACTCGTATTAGGTCTCTAAGCTACCTACATGCTTGTAATATATACCAATATCATAATGAGATACTTCAAAAGTATAAACATCATGTAGACATAATTTTGACCACCTTTTACCGTTACGCCCTTCAAACCATCCCACATTCAACCAACAAATTTATAGATACCATGGCCTGCTTGGCTTCTCAAATACCCGCTTACCGCTAATTCTAAAATATTTGTCACCATACAATGACTCCAATCACCCTCTTATTTACCTCACAAATTTACTCTATCGGAACCATTGCCCCCGATCCGAGTGACCTTTGGTATAAACAATACTCCGACTACCTTTCTCTCTCCATCTTACCTCCTGATCTCACCTGTAATGGACAATGCACCTTCCTTAAAAAGGTCTCTCGTTACGTCATCATGGGGGCCTTCTCTATAAGCGTAGCTTTGATGGTATTCTCTTACAATGCCTCATGAGTTCTAAAATTCCTTATACAATTAAGGAAGTTCATGATGGCATATGTGGAGGTCACTTCAGAGGCTTGGCTTTCATGGCTAAGCGTATTCTTTTCCTAGGCTATTACTAGCCGACCCTTAACCATGATTGTTGCGACTATGTTAAACGTTGTGTAAAATTCCAACAACATTCCAACCTTCATCATACACTCTAGTCATGCCTTACAGCTCACTCGTAACCTTTGGCCCTTCTCTTAATGGGTTTTGGATCTTGTTGGAGAGATCAACCCTCATTCTTCCCAATGACATCAATGGATTATTACCGCTACCGAATACTACACAAAATGGGTTGAAGCCATACCACTCATCTCCACGAAAGCCGAGAAAATATGTGAGTTCATCAATCATCACATCATTTTTCATTTTGGTGTTCCTCATCGCCTCATCACTGATAACGGAAAACAATTCAAAAACAAAACATTACAAAAACTTTGCATGACACCTTCGACATTCAACTAAGTTTCTCATCACCTTATTACCCACAAACCAATAGCCAAGCCAAATCCACTAATAAAACCTTAAAAAAATTCTCATGAAAGTGGTTAATGATACTGGGAAGGATTGGCATACACACATTCCTTTTTCCCTATGGGCATACCACACTAGTATCTCACACTTCCACTTCGCCACACCATTTTCTCTACTCTACAAGATGAGGTCTGTTTCTACCTCTTGAAGTTCAAATTCCCTCACTCTGCATTTCTCTCCATGACATGCCTAATGATGACAAATTTTGTCAGACCGTTTAGCACAACTAGGAGTTATTAGAAGAGTTTTCTTAACGCTCTTGACCACCTTCAATTTACCAAAAATGTATCAAACGTGCTTTCTACGACAAATGTGTCCATGAAAAAACCTTCCACAGTCGGTGACCTTGTCTCGAAAGAAAATCAACATGTAACCAAAGCAAAAAAGTTAACGGGAAAATTTTCTCCTAATTGGCTTGGACCATACATCGTAACCCATACTTACAGATTGGGTGCTTATCATTTATTTTCACTCACCGTAAACACGAACCTAAGCCCTTAATGCCTTACATCTTCGACAGTTATACTATTGACCTATAGTCCTACCTCACCTTTTGCCTCTTTCCATGCTTGTCCCTTGAGCGCTACCCACTTCTTACACCTCACCAATGATTAAAAAAATCATGTGAGTACCTGTCACTTGTTATCTTCTCTTAAATGTGTGTACCACGACACTACACATAGCATGATTCTCATGGATACTTTTCATCTACCTTTAGATGAGATCCCATGGTCATTTCACCCTACTTTCTGAACAAGAATCCTATTCTTCACCTTGGTCTTGTCCATGACTTCAAAGCCCCACATGGGACCCAACTCCTTGAGTCAAACTTCTAATAAAAATATGACTCCCTCAAAAGGACATCTTCCTCTCAAAATCGATCGCTCTTTAAATAGATTGCTCCTCGAAGGACAACTATGTAAAGCTCTTTAATAAAAAAGTGGAAGATTCCCGCATCGATCAACTTCACAAAGACCTCAAGGAGTTAAATTCCTCATCCCATATAGAATTCCCACATCGATCAGTCTATCTCAAATACAAGTCAAAACAAAAAAAATTAGTCATGGACTTGCCCATTGTGACCTCGGATCTCTTGCCCAAAGAGCATGCCACCTCATATCATATAAAATTACCCACCTTTCACCCCTCTCACCATTTTCACCCCCATTTTCCTACTTGCCTCAAGGGACCTCTTAGAACCATGACATTTGGTGATCATGTGACTACTTTTCACCTTTAGAACAATCAATCATGTAATGTCTTTAGGGTCTTACGTTCATCACCTTCTCCAAGGTATGACCTACTTAGTCTGATCCTAACCAATCAGGTGGCTTCATTTCTCCCTCGTATCTTTTGACCATCTTTATTTACATTTTGATTACCTTATACATGACTTGGCCCTCGACACTTACCTTTGGGGTCACCTTCTTCTTTTATCACAATCGACATCACCCATATCACTTTACCTATAACCCGCTCACACCTCAATTACCTAAACCCATCATGCCTAAAAACCTACCAACTCATTTTCATACCTCCTCATATTCTTCCCTCGCTTATGGGAGAACTACATCGGCCTGAGGTCCCTTTTTCCGGGACTATGTAGGAAGCACTCCGAGGGCATGGGGCCCTTGGAGGTTAGCTCGGCCACTCTCTACCCTAACCAATCCATCTTTCATCTTCCTAAAATACATTCTACCCCACTTAGTTTCCTTTTTATATCAACAATTGAAAATCAAACCAAATAGACAACAAGTTGCTTAACATTTTTATCATCATCACAACATACATTTCTTATGACTACTATTTCTCTACCATCATCATACATGTATTATAAAGCATATTACACATGACCCATATCATCATTCATTGCACAAATTAATGAATCACAACTTAAACCAAACTTGACTCCACCATGCCTAAATGACCTGACTCTATCCATGCCTAAATCAACCTAACTCGATCCATGCCTACGACCTGACTCGATCCATGCCTAAACCAAACCTGACTCCACCATGCATAAATCAACCTGACTCAATCCATGCCTATGACCTGACTCTATCCATGCCTAAGACCTAACTCGATCCATGCCTAAACCGACCTGACTCCACCATGCCTAACTTACCTAATTTTCGTCCATATCACAACAACAAATCAAAAGTCTCATCAAAACACCAACAAATCAAGCATCTCATGTATCTCATCATATAAATAAATATGTATCTCAATATAATGTACACGGATACCCAATCATGTCCATCATCTCAAAATTGTTTGCATGTAGGCCAATACTCAATACAAAATGTTATCGATGCAGACGCAGCATATCATATACATTGAAACAATAAAACAATACAAAATCTCTTTGCACGCAGGCCGATATATGATCAAAATATACAAAAAATCTCATACATCCTCACTATCTTCGACACGCAGGCCTATATATATCACAAAATGACTACAATACATCAAAAATCAAGAGCCATATATCAGGAATCTCCGCAGACATCCTCCATGTATCTATGTCACATGTACCCTCTACCTCCTCAGCCCTAGTCTAACGACCTGCTAACATCTCCCCACCCATCATGGGTGGTGGTTGGGTCCCTACTGGCGCCTCACCTTGAGCTGGTGGCCTCTCCTTGATCCTATCTAGGAGCTCGATGGCCCCATGTGCTCTCTACACTATGAGTGCAAGATCTCGTCCTCTCACTTGAGGCATGATGTGCCCTGTACTCTCCATAGGATAGAAAGTCTATCCCACTGCCATCAACTAGTCCTGGATAGTATCTGGCCTCACCTAGGGCATCCTGTAACCTAGATATAGGCATGGTATGTGGTGGCCCCATAGGCCTCGGCCCTTGTACCTGTCCTACAAGACCCTGTCCTGCTCTTATTTGTGAATCGGGACCCTATCCTCGTTCTGTGGTGGTGCCCTCTAACCTCGTGCTCATATCGCACTGTGGCCCCACCCATGCTCGAGCTATGGCCAATCGCCTGTAACCCTGTCACATGTGCCTCGTAAGGCCACCACTCATCTCCTCCTCTCTCGCCATCCCTACCATGTGATCTGGGCTCTTACCATACCCACTTGGGTAATCAGAGTAGCCACTTGCCCCCCAATGGAGGCGTCTCTCTTCTACCCGTGATGGTGGCTATATCTAGCTGCCCTAGTCTAGGTGGTATGGGTCGTAAATGAGCCGCCCACCACTGCCTATACTGCTCTGTGACCCCGGCATCATCAATCCATCAGGTCCACTTCCTGATCCTCCTGCTCTGTGGCATACTGCATGGTATGGTAGAGGTAAGGGCCTCTGCACTCATCTCTCCTATACTTGGGAAGGGGCGAGGTATGTCTTGTAGCAGCTCCAAAACTACCACGCCTTGACTCACAACCAGGGATCATCTCATGCTCCCTAAGCATGGCGACCTTGTATCCATCTCGCAGTATAGCTACGCACTTAGCTAGCTCATCACACATCTTCCTATATGAGGGGAAGCCCACATGTGGCCTCCAAATGATATCCACCCCAAACAACCCCTCCAATAGTCACTGAAATAGGCCACATCATGTGTGGGCCTGTCTAATCTCAGCTCTCCAATAGCAGGGCACCATCGCCTATACCCCACTCATACATAACACCGGAGGAAAGGCATCGGCTCATGGGCATACCCACTAGATGCACACAGATAATGTTCTCATATGCCCAAAGAATGAAGTGAAAATATACAACACAGTTTGAACTCCGCATAGCATCCATAGGCCCATAACTCCTCAGTATAGCTACACCAGAATGCTTGGTGACTAGGAAAAGTGGGTATAGTCCATCATCATGTCGTGTAATACCCCATCAATGATCAAGGAAATTACCCACCCTCTCGCATCCGGTAAAGACAAAGCACACACTACTCCATTAATAGAACTACTAGCCTCGTCTCCTCTGGATGGGCTAGGTACATCTCTCCATAGCGAATGTTGGCACTATGGAATGTCAGCTCGGCCATCCCCTCTCCAAACACCGTCAGCATCAGCTCCTCCGAGGCCTCGGAGGAGATAGAGTAGACCTATATACCCAATATGGGTAGCCGTAGAATCTTAAACATGTCCTCTAGGGTGATTGTGATCTCACTTGTCGGCAGGTGGAACGTGTTGGTCGTGGAATCCCATCTATCGATGAGTGTGACCATCAAACTAGGCTACCGGACTACATGCCGGTAACGTCAAACCCCACTCAAGCCCACCGCCTCCACATGCCGCAGCTCCTCAGGGGTCGTTACACCACGTACTATCATGAGCAGGGGTGGAACCTTGTCCCGCATACGTAGCTAATCTCTCCCCTACATCCAATATAAACAACACATTAATCTAAATTTATCACACCCATACTCACCCACTATCATTTTCCTGCACACCCTATTTTAACCCTCCCATCTCAACCACCCAACCTGTGGCACTTTTGGCCCTTTTCTCTCCAAATCCCGACTGGTGCCGGTTATCTCTAACCAACCTCGGTCACCCCTAAACCGGCATCGGTCACCTATTTCGTGACCGATACTGGTTAAACCTTACCGACATTGGTCACCTGTCGCGTCCATCATGAAAACTCCTAAACCCTCCCTTCTCCACAACTTCCCACCCTGACACTTTTACCCACCTAAAATCCCCTACACCTCCCCTTACACCTCATTATTCCCCTCCTCTCCCACTTATCTCTCTCCCCCTCCTATTCGACCTAATTTACCCTCCCATCTTCCCAATTTTATTTTCCCCCACCCACAATAAAAAAAACAAACCCAATTTACAAATCACCTAATCTATCTAACAAAATACAACAAGAGTTGGACACTTACCTCATCGTGTTTCCATCGTCATGATGGCACATCTCATTATTGCACCAGACCGATGGCCCACTTGATCCCTCTTCGGCCTCTACCATCACCAACTCACTACCCTAACACTCCACCCAATCAAATCACGCCCATGATCCTATGGACCCGCCTCTCAACAACTAATCACCTACTTGAGCACCAACTCAACACTCTATTATGTCCGGGCACTTTTCTCTCTTTTCTCTCTCTTTTTGTCATTTTCTCACTTCGTTAAATGACAAATGAATAACAAAAAACATAGATTTTTTGTTTTTATAATAAACCCGACCTAACCAACGTTGGTTTTACCTTCACCAGCATCGGTCGTGTGCCCTACCTTACCAGGTCGATTATCCTCTCTCAAGGCGTCGGTTACCATCGACCAACATCAGGTCACCCTCTCTTGCACATTTCCCTAAATTTTACCCTATTACCCTACCCATCACCTTTTTTTTACTGCACCCAACCTTTACCCTGACCATTTACCTCACCCGACCTTTTACCCGACCATTTACCTCACCCTCCATACCTCGTCATTTACCACCTACCCTCATCCTCCTTTGGGGACTCATTATTTTACCCATACCTCGGCCTTACCCGTACCGTGACCTATATTTTTGGACCTAGACCATCGCTAGTGACCTTTGACCTCATGTATTCGCTATACCTTGTGGTATTGTTACCTGTATTGTTTACCTAATGACCTTACCTAGCATATTGTCATGATAGTTTATCTTGACTCTACCTTTGGTGTACCGGAACATACCTAAACGTTCCTGCACCTGACCTACATTGTGTTTCCTAACCATATCCTACACCTTGGATATCAGAATCACTCCAACCTTGTTTGGATAAACCTATCGACCTTAGACAATGTAGAGTTTGCTCGCTTCTCTTCAACCCGTAGCATGTGTTGTAGTTTATACGTGTGTACGTGTGTTTGATTGTTACTACCTTTGACCCTACCCATTACCTAGATTACCCGAGTAGACCTTTTTCTTTTTTTCTCTTTCCCCGTTATTCACCTTCCTCTTCATCTCATTCACCTTTTATCAAACCACTCACCGCTTCTGACTTCTGCCTCTTCAGTTCCTGGTTTGAGGGGGATCACCTTCACCCACACATGGGGCAACCACATCTTATTTTTGTTAGCGTCACTTACTAATACAAGCTACGCAACAAAAAGGGGCAAAATGTAGACACTAAAATTAGGGCACACTCCCCTTTGGTCCCTCGAAAAATAAATACCTTCATCACATTCACCTAGCCATGGCCCCCTTCACCCCACTAATATTAATTTAATTAAATTAATTCATTATCCTCACAATATTTATTATTTAAATATCTTAATTTAGATAATGTCCACACATACACCTCACCCCATCAAGCCACCTCATCAAGCCACCTCACCCTAAGACCTATGAAGTCTTACCCAAACCCTAAAAATCAATGCATACATTCCCTCTAACCACATTCCTGCATGTTTAAAGGAAGCTTCCATCCTAATTCATGGGTTAACAACATGAGATCATATAAAATCAAGGGGATCTTCCTAGTTTAGTAAGCCTAGGAAATCCCACCTTGACAGACGCTTGGTTACCCATAATTGTCACCGTTAAGCCGAACCACCATCGGTCACCTTTTAACTCCCAAAATAACCTTATTTTGGAGGTTGGCAAACATTGGCAGATCCCTGAGAGATATCACATCTTTTGAGAACAAGTTTCAGCAAGAACACGCATGTAAAGAAGGAGATCAAGCATTTTCTCTTGCACAGACATCCAACATTCACCCAACGACCATCCAGCACTCACCCCAGCAAAGATTTGATCCAATCAGGAAAAAAGGAATACACATGTAGCCCATGCAGGATATTTCCAACACTTGGTGATCCTCAACAACATTCAACCTCTTACCAGCACCTTCGTTCCTCACTCACAGACATCCAGAACCAGATTCCAAGTAAGTAGAACATTTTACTCCTCTGGTTCATTCATTTAATCATTGAATCTTTATCCTTTGTTCTCCTAGCCACCCATTGACCTCCTTTAATACTCACCCCTCCATATACCCATTAAAACCTCGCCAAATCCTATCCAAACAACCTAATACCTCATTCACCAACCAAGTCCTTTGTACAATCATAAGGAGATCTAGAGCTCATTTTGTAGCATTCCCAATTTTCCATAAGAATCTGCACTGGTTCTCCCCAACCGGCATCCATCACCCTTAACCGGCATCGGTCTCTATATTTACTAATACAATCCAGTTGTCAACCACTCCCACCTATTCCCACATCACCTTTACTCACCCGACTGCTTGCACCTTTGTCGAGACTTGTAGAGACCCAAACCGCCTACTCGACCTTCGGATCTTATTTTAACCTAGCCTGTTAGATTAGATATTTCTTATTGTGTTTTGAATGAGATACCTAAATCATTTTAATTACAATAGGATTTAATTTATTACCAGCATTAAATTTTTTTAAACAGTGGATTGACAACCATCTAGGAAGTATCACACTTCCCGAATCTAGCACATGCTAGGCAGTTCACTGCATATATTGTTTAACTTTTATTTGGTGGTCTTGTGTTCCATTTCAGGTAGTTCCTCCCAGCCAAAAGGAAGCTCTCACGATCAGCTGTGGATCAAGGAGTCAACACGCGCGCAACAACCTATCAACCATCATTTCAACAGGTATTCCTCCTACACCCATTACCCTATCTGTTTTATCAATATTCAAAGAAACATCTAAGAATCTGGTGAAACACACGCCATAGAAAAATTTGTTGATATTCTCACAAAACTAGTACTATTATAGAAGCAAAATGGTGTTTATCTTCTATTCATTTGCAGAAAATGCGATGAGTTGGTCATGTAATATATAAAGTGGATTGGTTATCAAGGTGGATATTATAAGATATGTGACAACAAAGTTAAATTTTAGATCCCTTTACGACAACATTTTTATCTCACTTTCCAAAGGGGTGTGGGGGCTTCCCCCCACTCATGTCATCAGGGGGTCTAGGGGGGCAAGTGACGAATTCAACCGATCTCTATTTTTAGTAAAGAAAATCCTAATGTTGTTTTCCTAGTCTATTTGTAGGATGAGGAATCCTAACTATACTTGGAATAAGAGAGTAACTATTGTTGAAAAAGTTGTAATTGTTAAAAAAGTTGTAATTGTTGAAAAGTTGTAATTGTTGAAAAAGTTGTAATTTTTGAAAAAGTTGAAAATGGTGGGTCATGGCACCAAAACGACTGCATGGATATGTCAGGTGTCTAAGTGAATGCTAGAGGAGGTGTCATTTTGGTGTGCGGCGATGTCATTGCTTCCGGGCTTCCTCGTTCGGGTGGAGTCCCTTAAGAGCCACGAGACCAAAAATAATTCAACTTTGATGGGTGACTATGCGCACTCATTGGCACCTAGACATGTATCATCAAATCCTACATCTCAGCATATGGACCCTCTACAATAGTCTATCTCGGTTTTTTCCTTCTCAATCGGTGCTCTCCTTGCCCTATTGTTTGCAAACGCATTGAATAGTGTAGTTTGAGATAGATAAGGTTTTCAAATGGTATATTTTATAAATGGTGGGTCATGTCACCAAACCGAATGCATGGACACATCTGGGTGGCCAGGTGAATGGTAGAGGAGGCATCGTTTCGATGTGTGACAATGTCGTTGCTTCTGGGCTACCTCGTTTGGGAAAAGCCCCTTAAGAGCCCTGAGACCAACAAAAATTCAACTTCAATGGGTGACTACGTGCACTCCATGGCACCTAGACATGTCTCACCCGATCCTACACCTTAGCGTAGGGTCCCTCTACACTAGCCTGTCTCGGTTTTCCTTCTCCAATCGGTGCTCTCGCTGCCCTATTGTTTCCAAACACACCGAATAGTGTAGTTTGAGACAGTGTAAGGTTATCAAATGGTATATTGTGTAAACAAGTGAGTCATGGCACCAAATTGACTATGTGGAAATGTCTGGGTGGCTAGGTCAATCTTTGAGGAGGCATCGTTTTGATGCACAATAATGTCGTTGCTTCTAGGCTACCTCGTTCGAGTGGAGTCCCTCAAGAGCCCTAAGACCAAAAATCGTTCAAATTTGACGGGTGACTACGCACACTCTGTGGCACCTAGACATGTCTCGTCGATCCTACACCTTGGTTTAGGGACCCTCTACAATAGCATATCTTGGTTTTAGTGCTCTCCCTACCCTATTGTTTGTAAGCGTGCTTGAATAGTGTAGTTTGAGACAGTATAAGGTCATCAAATGGTATATTGTGTAAACGATGGGTCATGACACCAAACCGACTACATGAACATGTCCGAGTGGCTGAGGTAAATGCTAGAGGAGGTGTCCTTTTGGTGCATAACAACATCATTGCTTCCTGGGCTACCTTGTTTGGGTGAAGTCCTCAAGAGCCCCGAGACCAAAAAAATTGTTCAACTTCGACGGGTGACTACGCAGACTCCATGACACCTAAAGAAATCTCATCTGATCCTAGACCTTGGTGTAGGGACACTATATAATAAGATGTCTCAATTTTTCCTTCTCTAATCGGTGCTCTCCCCGCCCTATTGTTTGTAAATGCGTTGAATAGTGTAGTTTGAGATAGTGTAAGGTCATGTCAAATGATATATTGTGTAAACAGGTGGGTCGTGGCACTAAACTTACTATGCAGACACATCCAGTGGCTAGGTGAACACTAGGGAGGCATCATTTTTGTGCGCGACAACTTCATTATGCAGGATACCTCGTTCGGTGGAGTCCTCAAGAGCCACGAGACCAAAAAATCGTTCAACTTTGACGGGTGGCTACTCGTGATTTCGTGGCACCTAGACATGTCTCATTTGATCCTACACATCAATGTAGGGACCCTCTATAATAGCATCTATCAATTTTTTCCTTCTCCAATCGGTGCTCTCGCTGCCCTATTGTTTGGAAACGCGTCTAATAGTGTAGTTTGAGATAGTGTAAGGTTGTCAAACGATATATTGTGTAAACGGTGGGTCATGGAACCAAAATGATTATGTGGACATGTCTCGAATGGCTAGGTGAATGCTAAAGGAGGTTTTCTTTTGTGTGCGACAACGTCATTGCTTCTGGGCTACCTCATTCGGGCGGAGTCCCTTAAGAGCCCTGAGACCAAAAATTGTTCAACTTCGATGGGTGACTACGCGCACTCTGTGCCACCTAGACATGTCTTGTCTAATCCTATACCTCAGTGTAGGGACCCTATACAATATCCTGTCTCGAGTTTTCCTTCTTCAATCGGTGCTCTTTCGCCCTATTGTTTTGCAAACATGTCGAATAGTGTAGTTCGAGACAGTGTAAAGGCTATCAAATGCTATATTGTGTAAATGGTGGGTCATGGCACCAAACCGACTACGTGAACACATCTGGGTGGCCGGTGTAAATGCTAGAGGAGGCTTCTTTTTGGTGCACAACAATGTCATTGCTTAGGGCTACCTCGTTCAAAGGCGAGTCCCTCAAGAGCCCTAAGACCAAAAAATTGTTCAACTTCGACGGGTGACTATGCACACTCTATAACACCTAGAGATGTCTTATCTAATCCTACAACTCAGCGTAGGAACCCTTTACAATAGCTCTCTCGGTTTTCCTTCTCCAATTGGCGCTCGCTGCCTTCTATTGTTTACAAACGCACCGAATAGTGTAGTTTGAGATGGTGTAAAGGTCACAAACGGTATATTGTGTAAACGATGGGTCATGGCACCAAACTGAATATGTAGACACATTTGAGTAGCTAGGTGAACACTAAAGGAGGCTTCATTTTGGTGCGTGACAACGTCATTACTTTCGGGCTACCTCGTTCAAGAAGTCCCTCAAGAGCCCCGAGACCAAAAATTGTTTAACTTTGACGGGTGACTACGTTCACTCTGTGGCACCTAGAGATGTTTCATTCAATCCTACACCTCGGCGTAGGGACCCTCTACAATAGCCTATCTCAGTTTTTTCCTTCTCCAATCGGTGCTCTCGCTACCCTATTGTTTGCAAACGCGTCGAATAGTGTAGTTTGAGACAGGTGTAAGGTCACAATGGTATATTTTGTAAATGGTGGGTCGTGGCACTTGAACCGAAGTGCGTGAACACATTTGAGTGGCCAAGTGAATTCTAGAGGAGACATTGTTTGGTGTGCAACAACGCTTGTTGCTTCCGGGCTACCTAGTTTGGGTAGAGTCCCTCAAGAGCCCTGAGACCAAAAAATCATTCAACTTCGACGGGTGACTACACGCACTCCGTGGCACCTAGAAACATCTCATCTAATCCTACACCTCAAAGTGTAGGACCCTCTATAATAGGTTTTCTTGGTTTTTTCCTTCTCTAATCGGTTATCTCGATGCCACTGTTGTTTCTGCAAACACACCTAATAGTGTAGTTTGAGACAGGTGTAAGGCTCATTAAACGGTATATTTTGTAAATAGTGGGTCGCACACCAAACCAACTATGTACATGTGTAGGGATGGTCTTGTAAACACTGGGAGGTATCATTTCGATTCTCTAAGCTCCAGGTCCTTTTGGGCTGCCTCCTCCGGGCCAAGAACCTCCTCCACGTGTACATAAATCATTGTTAATTACTCCTCTTAGCTTCGAGAATTTATAATTATCTACTAACACTACCACCACGTGAAGGTGGAAGATTTTTCGCACCACTAACTCCGCATATAAAAGTGTTAGTCAAAGAAATTTAAGTTTTAAATCAAAACCATACTAGATATATACAAAATATACAAATTTAATAAAATATATGAACTTAAATTTATCTAACTAACAAATTTATATATATTAAAGAAATTATATATACCGGACATGAGAATTTTAAATTCATTCCATGAACCATCGAGATTGGATCTACTCTAAATAGCGGACGGATTGCTTCATGATCGACTCTCAAACCTTCCAAAGAATCTTGTTATTAGACCTTCCTCGATATCTATATAGCTGAATAATTTTCGCTAGAACTAGATGCAAATATAAGAGTATTTTCCCCAATGCGTCTCAAAGTCTTCAAACACCCAAACAGAGGAGTTTTTAATGGATACCACCAAATCTAAGTTCCAATAAATACTGCTGACCACGTAGGGTACTCAATATCATCGCCATCTATAACGAGGAGAAGTTAACTTTCTTTCTTTCCTCGATGCAACGACATAAGAAATAGTTTGTTTCTTCTTCATTGTTTTTTTGTCGCAATAATAGCAAAACACATGTCCTACAAAAATAGGTTTCAACTCAAATTTAAATTGTACATATTAATATTTCAATGGACATAACTTAATACAAAATTGTAAATAACCATAAATATGTTGTTGCACCAAAATTGAAATTTCATCAAACTCCTTGGATGTTGCAACTTCATCTATAGAAACAAGTCATAATGCTTGTAGAGGTTGATAACTAGCAAGTGGAGTTAGAGGCCTACAAATCCATCCATCGACCCATTCTTGTGAATCACACTCAGTGAAAAATTCGATACAAGATGCACAAAAACATGTCAAATTTCTTATCCATGTGGCCCATGAAGTAGCATCTGAGCTACAAAATGAGTACATATCACTAGACCCAATGAGTGTCATACAATCCTCGTAGTTAGAAATTTGTTGTTCCTCTATCAACCAAAAATATCTGTGAACCATGGAAATTTCTTGAGAACCTCGGGCCATGTTGTCAATACACCATTCCACTATGCTCTTTGCATCTTTCAATTTAGCACCATATTTGTACTTCAAATCTTCTCTTGCAAGAGCTCTTTTCACACATGCCCCTACACCGTCATGCTCTCCTTTTCCATGTCCAGCCTCAATGAAACTCCAAATATGTTGCACACTCATCTTGACATGCATCCTGCTCATCCAATAAAACATTTGTGCATTCTTAAACTAAGACGTGTAATTATCTGACCATATATAATGTTGTTTGAAGTGGATGTCCCTATCAGACAAGTTTCCATAAAATAACTGGAAACACCCTTGCACAAATTCAATAGAATGAGTACGATCATCACTGATATAAAAGTGGTACTCTCTTAAAAAAATTGATCACTCTGCATCTTGTCAATGAATGTATAAATACTATATGCACAAAAATAGAAACTTGTCTTGAGTTGTAATATTGTGATTGAACCTCCATTTGTAGTTGCGAATGTGTAATTCTCTACAAAATCGACCAACGATATAAATAGTACCAATAGGAAATGTGTCTTTGCATATCTTGAACTGTTCATCCAACCATCGAGCTCGTGTGTATGCCTAGCATACTCATAAACAATTTCATCCTTAAATTTTCTCATAAACTAAAAAAGCAGGACATATATTCTCAGTAACTAGCTCACACCGTTTAGAATCTTTTCCATCTTTCAACTGGTATGCAACTGATTTATATTTATCAAACTCAACTAAATTATTTCCTATTGCACCTTCAATTTGCTCATGGATGCAACTTTCCAATTTAGGTAATCTGCCACATGTACCACAACTTCCATCTAAACAATCCTGACTATAAAAAAATTGTCCAACTTCTTTTTCACAAAATATCGTAGGAATGAAATCCTGGAAGATATTGGTGGAACTTGAACACCACATTCCAATAACATAGTTTCATAATGCAAAATAGAACGAATACATAAAAATTTAGTATAATGCATAGCAAATTCAACATGTTTCCTACAACAAGTGGTGTGAGCGTGGTTGATTTTCACATAGAATGGTTTTAACATTTCAAAAAATGTTGAATAATGTTAATTTCTAGATACTCTTGTTCAAACTTACAAAAAAATTGAGTTTGAGTCATATCTAAGAAATGCTTTGGATGTGGTTCACGATTAATAGAACCAACTCTCCATTTTACAACATCTCTTGTATTAGGTGAAACTCTATTGTTATCATGTCAAAATTGAATAACTTCTCTTATAGATCAAGTATTATATTTTTTTCTTACGCAGTGCTCTAGCAAAAATTGCCCAAAATCGGTGTTATTGAGTGATTGAAGGATATTACATCTTTCAATTGTTTTCATTAGAGTTTTTGATTAACTTGCAACATTCGACTTGTTTGCGTAATCAAATGTTATTTTTTATTGATTCACTTCAACACTAGTAGCAAGTACACGACGCACAATATTACTATCCCTAGTGCGTCTCTTAACACCAACAGTGTGATATGCATCATGAAGGTTTTCAACAATTGTAGAGGGTTGACCACGTATATTAGATGTTGTCAATCCTAAGGTGTTTAATATAGGTCTTATTTTATTCAATTTCATCAAACTAACCAACAACTGGCATCTTTGGGAATCATTTAAAATTTAAAAATGATTATCCCAAATTTCAGTGGCTTTTCTTTTGATTTTCCATTCAGAAAGTTTGTCACACATTGGTTTCAAAATGTTTTCATCAATTTCAATAAAATAATTAGGTTTCTTACAGAAAATTTTAGGAGGTGTTTTTGTCAAGTTTTGTTTTCTAGAGTTTCAACTGGATTTCTTTATTCACATTTTCATTGTCTCTTTCAATTTCAACATTTTCTACATTACGAGTATTTAATTATTCTTCAACATTGATAGTAAAAACATCTTCATCACGAGTATTTAATTCAACTTCAACATTGATAAGAATAAATTACTTGGTTCCTCATTACTTACAATAGTAGGGGTTGAAGATGAACCTCTTCTTGATTCACGAAGGTTCCGTATTTGCTCAAAGCATTTTGAAAAAAATTCCTCTATTTTGTTTGGTGTTTTTTTACTTAATCACTTTATTTTTGACTTTGTTTCTTTTCTCCCATGATGTTTTACTTCTGGTGTTAAGAAAAACGTCAAAAAACAATAGAATTTCACAAAGAATTCATACGGTAAAGTCAAACAGTAAAAATCACATGGTAATTAGAACATTGGGATGTGTATAAATATGATTTATGAACCGTGATCACGCTTTATAAACCGCACTCACAATTTATAAAGTGCGATCGTGGTTCTTGTTTAAAACCCATGATCGTAGTCCTATCTCAGTATCATCAAATCTGACCCTAAGGCTCGGAAAATCTTTGTTTTGCCCCAACCAAAGCTATGGAAGGTTATTATGAAGTGTAAAGGTTAAAAAAACTTCAAATTTTCTCTTCCATGATTTGAACCATGCTTAAAAACTGAAAAAAATTTCACAAAAATAGTGCCATCGTGTAGGGAGATCTGTTAGCTTCGTAGAAAGTATTGATTTTAAAGTGAATAGAATAATATAAATATCATTTTATAATTTTTTACTAACAATAGGTCTTTAAGACATTTTTTTCCATGAATGTTCATGTCTACGTTTAAGACTGCAACTTTTGTTTTGCTTATTAAAATGTGCCAAAACTTATACCATCCCAAACGTGGAGAAATTCTATACACGTTAAAAAAAAATTGATTTCGATATTTTTTGATATAGTTATGGTGGGAAAACGGAAAGCGCTCCATTTTCTAAATCTTTATAGATCACTTTCACAAAAAAATCATAAAAAAATATTGCTCGAAAAAATACAAAATAAAATCCATCCCAAGATAGACAACTACATCTAACTTTTCACTAAAGGAAAAAATAATAACAAGATTTGGTCATCCAAATCGTGGGCAAACGGACTACAATCTTATAGGTTTTTCAAAACAAAAACCAAGTCATATAATTTTAATTGTTTAATATAGCTAAACTTGTCTGCTTTTTTAAAAAAATTAGTATTTTAGAAACTAGATTCCGGATGCTACGATTCATATTTATATAATTTTTCTAATTTTGAGTGCATGTATTGCTAATAATCCCTACAAGTTGATATTTTGCTGTTTTTTTGCAATATGACGTCCACTTATGACCCCTTTTTGTCCACCAACTTGGTGCACTTACCCTTAAGTGAGTCAAACAACTAAAATACCAACAAGTGCTCTTGTTTTTCTTAAAAAACATAATAGAGTGACTTTCGTGTCCCCCACCATTTTTGAGCACCATTTAGTATTTTTGAAAACCCTTTGGTAAAAGATAACTAGGAGCATCTAGTGTGTTAGAGTTTTTTTAGATTTTTTTAGCAAGTATTTTTTTATTTATGATTTTCTAGTACAAAAATTTTATATTTTGAAAAATAACGAGCTCGACCATGCCCCCTAACTACCTCAAAAAATATCAAAAATTATATATATTTTAATATGTATAGAATTATGTCTAGTTTGTGCTAGTATAATGTTTTTTCAATTTTGATTACCCAAAAAAATGATAAATGATGAAAGATGAAACAGATTTAAACTTCAAAAATAGTTATAAAATGGCATAGTTAGAAAATAAATAATATGGAAACCTTATATTAGTCAAAAATTTGAAAATATATATTTTTAGAAAGAAGAAACTTTGTTTTACGTCATGCTATAATTTTGTTAAATGGATCGATTGTTTTATTTGTATTCATCATAGAGGAAGTGGCATTTTTACATTTTCCTACAAAAACACATTATTTGTTATATTTGTGTAGGTCCATGGCTCAAGCTTGGGGATCCAAACCAGATCCAAAGCCTTGAGGCATGGCTTGGAAAAAGAGAAAACACAAAACACGTACGCGTTATAACGCATACGTGTTTTGTATAGTATAAACATTGTATATGCTTTTGACATGCTTCTATTTACAAAAACAAATGTTTAAGTATAAGTTTTCCATTATTGGAAAACTTATACTTTAAATTTATTTATGTAAATATAATAAATTAGGGTCACTTATGCACCTTATGGAACTAGTCTCACAACTCCATTAGTCACGGTTTAGGAGATAGTTTTTTATAGTATAATTTGGTCAGTACATAGGTAGTTTTCAAGATTTCAGCATTCAGCCTAAATCTTTTAGCATTTAAATTCTACAATCGAAACCATAAACCATAAACCTTAAACCCTAAACCCAAGGCCCTAAACCTAAACCCTAAACCCTAAACCATGATCCCTAAACCCTAAAACCTAAACCATAAACCTTAAACCCTAAATCCTAATCCCTAAACCCTAATCCTTAAATATTCAACCCTTACCCATGAGCCCTAAACCCTAAACCTTGAGCCTTAAGCCCTAAACCCTAAACCCTAAACCATGAACCATGAGCCTTAAATGTTAAACCCTAAACCCTAAACCCTAAAAACTAAATCATAAACCCTAACCAACAACCCATAAACATTAAATCCTAAACCATAAATCCCGATCCATAAACCCTAAACCATAGGCCCTAAATCTTAAACACTAAACCCTAAACCTTCAACTCGTGACCTAAACCCTTAACCATCAACCATGAGATGTAAACCCTAAACTATAAACCCTAAACCTTAAAACCAAAATAATAAATCCTAAACCCTAAACCCTAGACCCTGACCCTAGACCCTGCACCCTAAACCTTGAGCCCTAAATCCTAAACCCTAAACACTAAATCTAGAGCCCCGATTCAAACCCCTAAACCTTAGATTAGTAACTTTGAACCCCAAACCTTAAGCCATAAACCTTGAACCATGAACCCTAAACCCTAAACCGTAATCCCTAAACCATAAACCCTAAACTTTATGCCTTGAACCCTACACCCTAATCCTTGAGTCATAAACCCTAAACCTTAAACCATGATCCCTAAGTCCTAAACCCTAAATCTAGATCCCCGATCTCTAACCCCTAAACCTTAACTCTATAGCTAACCCCAAACCTTAAACTCATAACTTTGAACCACCGAACCACCGAGCTATAAACCCTAAACCATGCACCCTAACTGTTAAACCCTAATCCCCGAACCATAAACCATAAACCCTAAACCTTAAGCCCTAAATGTTAAATCCTAAAGGTTCCTAAAACCTAAACCCTAAACCCTAAAAACTAAATCATATACCCTAAACCCGACCCTTAAACCCTAAGCACTTAATCCTAAACCCTAAACCTAAAGCTCTAAACCCTAAACCCTAAACCTTGAACTCGTGACCTAAACCCTTAACCCTCAACCCTTAACCTTGAGACCTAAACCATAAAACCTAAAAAAATAATAAACCTTAAACCCCGAACACTAAATCCTAAACCCTAAACCCTAAACCATTAACCCTAAATCTTGAACCCGAGCCACGGGCCTGACCCATAAATGCTAAAAACTAAATCCATAACCCTAGCTCTAACCCATAAACCTCATATATTTCATGTAGGTCTCATGAGTGAATTTATTTTTTGAATATCTTAGGACCATATTTCCTAGTCTTGTGCCTAGAACCATCATTAAGTCTACTTTTACAACTACCTTGTTTATGAGAGGTGGGCATTTCCCTCCAAAATATCAACAAATGAAAGACATCAAATTTTGATGAATCTCTTTGAATTTAGTTCCTACGAATTCAATGAACCCTTTTCAATTGAATACTCTCTATCAATACTAATAAGAATGGGTAAGACACAAAACATTAGAGTGAGTGAAATAGTTCACATGCAATGGGAAAAAGAAGATAGCTATATTGAGTAACATTTATTTGTACCAAATTGTTCTTGGATATCTATAATTTCCCTCCTTTAAAATATCGGTAGATGAAAGAAATTTAATTGTGATGACTCCCTTAAATGTTCTACGCCTACAAGTAGATGAACCCTTTTTGTCGATACTTATAAGAATGGGTAATACATATAACATTACGGTGAGTAAATGGGTGAGCCTAATCCTGAGCAATAAACCCTAACCTCTAACCCCTAAACCATAAACCCTAAACCAAAAGCCTTAAACCCTAAACCACGAACCTTGAACCCTTTATCCTAAACCCTAAACCCGACCTTTAAACCTTAAACCCTAACTCTTAAACCCTAAATTGTAAACCCTAAGCCCTAAACTCTAAACTTTAAGCCCTAAATCCTAAACCCTCAACCCTAAAACCTAAAACCTAAACCCCGAGCCCTAAACCCTAAACCCTAAAACTTGAACTATAAACCCCAAACCCTAAGCCCCTTAACCCTAGGCCCAAAGCCCTAAAAAAATCATAAACAATGAACCCTCAAACATAAACCCTCAACCATAAACCCTAAAAATAAACCCTAAAAACTAAACCCTGAGCCCTAAACCCTAAACCCTCAACTCTCAACCCTAAACCCTAAACCCTAAACCTTGAGCCATAAACCCTCAACCTTGATCTCTAAACCCTAAACCCTGAACCTTGAGCCCTAAACCCTAAACCCTAAATCCTAAACCCTTAACCCTTAACCTTGAACTATAAACCCTAAACCATGAGCCTTAAACCCTAAACCCTAAAAATATGAACTATGAGCCTTAAACACTAAACCTTAAACCCTAAACTCTAAACATTGAGTCCTAAACCACGAGCCCTAAACTTTAAACCCTAAATCATAAACCTTCACACAAAGGAAAGTCCTAATAAGATCATTCATCTTGTTTCACTATGTAGGGAATAGTGTCAATATGATCGATCGAATCATTTAGTTTTGATGAGAGACTACTTCCTCTGAAGGCCTAAAAAGGCATTTTTGGCTATTATGTACTTAATTCAACACCCTTCAGAATAAGCTAAAATGAGCTGGTCATGTCACCGAGCTATTAAGGACCATCATGTGTGAAGTATTAAGGCATTGATTGTCTCCATTAGAAACATATGAGAAAAAAACATGTATAAGAATCACGAATTTGATTCCATGAAAGGATGCTTTTAGAGCTAGGAAAGGTGAGGGGATGATCTTTATATGGAGCACCATGTTTCTAAGAATGAGCAATCATCTCGAGTTCACTTGATGCAATTCACTTGGTATTATTCATAACAACTCATTCAACACATAGTAGTGTTATCATACATTAAGGATGAGGTACATTACAATCACCTCATTTTGGCCATAAGATAGGAATCCCATTCGGGACAATCCTTTATCTACAAAGTGAGGATCTATTTTTAGTAAGAAGTAGAAAAGCATCATAGAGTTGATTCATGGTCACTAAAGTGAAGTATGGACCAAATTTATAAATTGGTACCAATTCAAGCGGTGGTAGGGCCAAAATTCCTTTTAGAAGGTCAAAAACCTAAAAATACTATATGCTTTCCCAAAACAAAGACCGATTGCAATATATATGCTTTGAAAGTTTTAGGTCCTTTGTTGAAATCCCGAAAAATGAGCAAGTATTGACCAGATTAGATTTTGAAAAATTATCTTCTAGATTATAACTATTGGAGCTATAGGACCAGTTCCATTAGGTGTAGAGTGACCCTAATTTCTTATATTTACTAAAATAAATTTAAAGTATAAGAAATAATAAAAGAAATCTTATAATTTTATTATTTATTGTACTTAAACATTAATTTTTGTAAGTATAAGACACCCAAAAACACATACATAGTCCATACTATACAAAACGTGTACATATTTTGACTCCTCTAAAACGCATACGTAGTTTTTCTTCTCTAAAATGCGTACGTGTTTTTCCTTCTTTAAACGTGTACATCTTATAGGTTTGTCTATTTTCGGGTTTTTGTCCACTTTTTTTCCCCCCAACTTCGTGCACTTACCCAAAAAAATGTTCCAATTTTTACCCGATCGTTGATGGTGTTTTGGGTCAAAACATTGGGTCATGACAATTTTATTTACTATAAAATTAAAATTTAAAAAAATAAATCAAATCATTCTTACAACATAGTGGTAGGTTTTCCAACTGGAAGCCACAAGTCCAAAGTTCAATTCTTGTTGACATTGGTTATTGAAAAATACTTATGGAATCTTGATCAATGTGTTTCACATCTAATGCACCTCAATCTATCCTTTCCTTGTGGATCCCAATGAATATAGTCTGTTCTTTCTAACCACTAAGAAATGGTAATGCACGATTTTTGAGTATTATATCAATCAACATATAAAATCAATCAAGAGGGATAACGGGAGGCCTCCCATTCTATCTAAAAGTGAAAAAATAAAAAGGGGAAAAGAAGACCTTCCATTCACCATCAAAGTTAAATGTAAAATGAAAAAGGTAGATTCTATGGAAAAGTGATAAATATTCAAGAGGAAAAATGGGATAGAAAACTCAAGAGATAGAATGGGGAAGTTAAAAAAATAAGGGAAAGAATGGGACGCCTCTCATTCTCCCTTAAAGTGAAAATACTCAATAATAACACAATTGGTCACCAACATTCACATGTTTGGAAACCGATAATAACACAATTGGATACCAACATTCACATGTTTGGAAACCGATAATAACACAACTGGAAACCGATAATCACACAATTAGAAACCAAATTTCATGTTTATAAAACTAATAATCACATTATTGGAAGTCTAGAAAATTGGTGGTTAGTCCAAATTTAATGAAATGGTGATTTATCGATTATATAAACTCCAAATTTATTTTTTACAATTTATATAAACTCCAGTATGAATATACTCTACATGAAAGATGTTTCCTACTCTACCGACCACTAGGTTATAATTCTTATTTGGAGGCAGTCTTCGTTTACCTTGGCAAACTCTTGAATTTGTTGATTTTGCTTTATATATGCGCACACACTTTTTTTGGGCCAATGATCACTTTGCTTTATTTGTATCATGTTAAATAGGCTAAGATTAACAATTAAGAGTCATAACACAACTTCATTATAAAAATCATATATTTAATTTTAAGAATATCTTAGTTATCGGTAAGCTTCAATGAGTATATGCGTCATATTTAAAAACTTGTTGCAAAATTTACTTGTCTCTTGTCCACTAGGTTAGCCCAAGACATAATATTAAGTGGGCGCTTAGGTATTTCCACAATATAATATTTTGAGCTTAGTGTTCACTATAATTTATCAAGTTACTCAATGATATTTTGAGCAAGGCGTTTGCTATCTTATGACACAAAATAATATTTGGATCTTTGCAGTCTCTAGGTTTCAATAAAAGAAAGTAAGATATTACAAGCTTAGTGGCGGTAGGTTACGCCAAAACATAATAGTATGATCTTAGTGAATACTAGGATTTAACAAATTAAATCAACATAGTTTAAGCTTAATGACCACTAGGTAGTTAAACAATATATTATTTTGACATAAAGAGTCATTAGCATTTAACAAATTAAAGAAAGACATATTGAGTTTAGTTTCCACTAGGTTTTGTTTCAACATAACTTAACAAATGATATTGTAATCTTCGAAGATGCAAACAAGATATGTCTATATTAGTTTAATTTATCATATGATTTTAATATTTTAAATTAATATATTTCAAGCATAGCGCCCGCTAGGTTATGCTACCACATAATCATTGGAGCCTAGCGGTGGTTAGGATTTAATAAAATAAAATAAGGTATTTTGATCTTAGCGGCTGATAGGTTATGCCACAACATATTATTTGTGGATTGCATTTACTATGGTTTAATAACTTCAATCATGATATTTTATAACATTTAACAATATTTAGCAGCTGATAGGTTAAGCCAAAACATAATATTTGGATCTCAATGGTCACTATGATTTCAAAAATTAAATCAACATAGTTTGAGCTTAGCGGTCACTAGTATTTAAACAATATATTATTTCAACCTAAAGAGTCTCGATAGCATTTAACAAACTAAAGAAATACATATTGAGTTTAGTTTCCACTAGGTTATGTTTCAACATAACCAAACAAATGATATTGTACTCTTGAAGTTGCTAGGTTTTAAAAAATTAAGGTAATATTTGGATCTTAGCGGTCTCTAGGTTTCAACAAAAGAAAGTAAGATATTACAAGCTTAGTGGCTAGTAGGTTACACCAAAACATAATATTTGGATCTTAGTGGTCACTGCAATTTCACAAATTAAATCAACATAGTTTGAGCTTAGCGGCCACTAGGTATTTAAACAATATATTATTTTGACCTAAAGAGTCACTAGCATTTAAAAAACTAAAGAAAGACATATTTCTTTTAATTTCCGCTAGGTTATTTTTTAACATAACCAAAAAAATGATATTGTACTCTTTGAATTTGCTAGGTTTGAACAAATTAAGGTAATATTTGGATCTTAGCGCTCTCTAGGTTTCAACAAAAGGAAGTAAGATATTACAAGCTTAGTGGTTGGTAGGTTACAACAAAACCTGATATTTGGATCTTAGTGGTCACTGTAATTTCACAAATTAAATCAACATAGTTTGAGGTTAGCAGATGCTAGCTATTCAAGCAATATATTACTTCGACCTAAAGAGTCTCTAGCATTTAACAAACTAAAGAAATACATATTCAGTTATGTTTCCATTAGTATATCAAGATATTGAATGATATTTTAAACTTAACGTTCGTTGGCTTATGACACAACATAATATTTGGATCTTAGCGGTCACTAGGTTTCAACAAAAGAAAGTAATATTTGGATCTTAGTGAATACTGGGATTTAACAAATTATATCAACATAGTTTGGGCTTAACGGTCACATTAGGTATTTAAACAATATAATATTTTGAGCTAAAAAGTAACTACTATTTAACAAAGTAAAGAAAGACATATTGAGTTTAGTTTCAACTAGTATATCAAGTTACTGAATGATAATTTGAACTTACTATCCGCTAGATTGAGTTTAATTTCTAGGTTATGTATCACAAACAAGATATGTATAAATTAGTTGAATTCATTCTATGATTTTAAGATTTTAAATTAAGATATTTTAATAGGAGTGATCGGTAGTTTATATCTCCACATACATTTTTTAACCTCTTTTTTTTGCTATTGGTACCTAGGGAGAAGGCCCTAGCTTGCAAAAAATAGTGCATGAGGAGCCATTCCATGATAAGTATTCCAACAATGGACTCCCATGAAGATTACAAACAACTTATCATGCTAAATATATGCCAAAATGAATGGGGAAGAGCTGTAATCAACTTTACTTCACCCACAAATACTTCCTATATCTATACACTTGGATATACAGACAACCATTCTGACACTTAATAAAAACCTAAATACAATTACATCTAGGAAAGATTAGGCCTTTCACCTCTCGGCTCCACCTCACCAATGATATCGACATCCAAGTCCCTTTTACTCTTATCCGACATTTTCACTTTAGTGCCAGCAAGGAGTTCTATACCCCGATTTCCTGCAACTACCTCCAAACCACGTGTAATCACATACATCCCACACGTCAAGGCATGGACATGATACTGAAGGATAAATAGATTCTCTTCCAAATTCTCATGATCCTTATGTAAGATAAACATCCTGAAGAGTTAGAAAATATGTTTACCACACTCAACCATTGCGCCATGTCAAAAATGTTCCTCTGTCCTTTGGACTGTTTCGGGCCAAGCATCAAATTCCGCATGCTCTCACAAAAATCATCTTCCTCTTCTACATTGAATCTCTCCACGACTGACCAGACCTTCTCAAGCCAATTCTAAATAGCTACGTTGTAGATTTTCCCTTCCATCCAAGAAGTAAGTGATTCCCCAACATCCTGGCCTACCATATCTCTCTGCCTCTTCTTGCTAGGAACACACTTCATGCTACCTAAGAAACCACCAACACCCCTTTAACCGTTGCAGAGAGGCATAAAGCACAACAACTAAAAATGAAAAGAGGACAAGGGTAGTGAAATGTCTAGTTGGCCTAGAGATATAAATCCACCAACATGCAACACACGAATGGAGGAAAGTGTGAGGGTACCAAAGATCATCAATTGGATATCCTAATCATAAATATCATTATTCCCATTAAAAATATTAAATTCCTGACACCATCTTACATCTCACGTGTGTATAACCATTAATCGATCCCATCTATCACACGAATGCAATCTATCGATGTCATAAATTCCCATTAAAGCCACACATGCCATATCCTCTTGTTGGCACAAAAAAATGTTACGCCTCAAAATAACCTAACAATTTTTTTGTAATCTTATAAGTTGTTATGTTTTGAAAAATTAAATTTTTGAGCTTATCAACCTCTGAGTTAATCAACCACATTAGTTATGGAGAACTATATAGAAATCAAGATCTGTATAAATTATTCGACTTTATTGTATGATTTTAAGATTTTAAATTAAGATATTTCAAGCTTTGCGCCAGCTATGTTATGCCACCACATAATATTTGGAGCATATAGGTTTTTAGCATTTACTAAGTTAAATTAAGATATTTTGAGCTTAACAGCCGCTAGGTTATGCCACAACATATTATTAGTACTAGCTTTGGCAAGAATACTATACCTTTCATGCAAATAAATAATTTTTCCCAACCCACTAATCAAAATAAAAAAATCAGTTCACTTCAAACTTTCTACTGTCTATATTTTATTTAAACATTTATCTAATGTAAATAAGTCATTCAACTATTTCCTTATTGGTTAGTTGGTTTTGATTTGAAAAATATAATGCCTTATTCCAATACTGATTTTTTTCATTTTAAAAACATAAATTCTTATAAAGACATGTGTCCAGTATTTAAATGATATTTTGACGATAAAAATAAAAAAATTCTCTTGTCATGTTTATGACTTAATACTTGCATTAATCCTGGCAAAAATTTGTACCCATTTATTAAATTTGCACCCCATCAAGTATGTTGTTTTATATATGGATCTCGAGTAAGAAAATTATTCACTAATGGCTTATCCCCTAGTCCTGTCGTCGGTTAGTTGGTCGTTGTCGTCATTTTTCTAGCATAGTCATCAGTTGTTTGCGTAGTTTTGGTCATCTCCCATGGAGTCCTAGGTGTCGTTAATTGGTCATTTTTGTCTCCAGTCTTTGACCAAGGTGCCTAGGGTAGTACTAGGGCATCTGTGGGCACCTCGGTCCTTAATTTTAGGCGCCTTAGTCCCGACAACACTTATGTCTAATTTAGAGTTTCAAGGTCGGTCTTTATGGTTTTCCTCTCGTTCCCATAGGTGCTAGTCGGCATGTCGGGTCATTTGTGTTGAAATTTGAGCAAGATATCCCTGCATAAACACAACATAGACATTCTTCTAAGGGTGAACTATCTACCATCAAAGGCTAGCTATATACTAAGCTAAGGGACTTCATTTGGGAATCATTGCATCACACACACTACATAGGAAGGGTTGTATTCATTCTATTCCATCCACCATTTGAATTTTACATCTAGCTATTGCCCCCTATTTCTACGTCATTACCGCCAAGGCACCCTAGGCACGTAATTGCACACATAAGTAGACGAACTTCATTGGGCCTATAATGTAGTGCAGCGCTTAGTTGTAAGTCCACCATTGTGGAAGCTAAGGTCATTCGACCCCTTCATATGCATCTTTTTTTAGGAATTTGATGCTTTGTATGGGGTTTTGTAGGTAGATCTTCATCACAGATTCACAATGACATAAGTGAAGGTACTACAACAACCATGCGACAAAGATAAATATATTGTGAAGATATAACAACACTATCAGATTCAGATCCTGAGCTTTTCTGTAGACCAGAGCACCTATATTGCAGACCATGGCACCCACAGTGCCCCGGTCCTCTTCTAAGTGCCCCAGGTCCCAATCTAATTTTCACCTGCTGCAATTTCTTGGGTCATGTCATCACACTTTGTGTTCCATTCGCATATCATCCTGTTCAATTCCAACATACAATGAGGAAATCCATTTTCAGGTTAATACCCTATCACTCCTATTTCCATTATTTCATTTCATTTAAGTATAAAATAAAATCATTTAGCATTTATATTTCAGTTTATACTATTTAGTTCATTGTTGTTACTAGTTTAGATTAACTTAAAATATAGATAGAATTTTCCTATTTTCATATTTTAGTTAATCAGGGGTTGTGTATTGGTATCGAAAAACACTCAAACAATCACAATCATGCAAGCACAACCTAACTAGTCAAGTAGGATTGCAACCAAACTATAACACGTCTTAATACCACACACCAACGATGGTGCCACAAACTGGATCTCCACCTATGTCAATGTGGGTTCGGCTAGTGAGTATTCTTGGACAGTGCGGCCTCCTTACACTATGGTTTGATATGCGGCCAAAAGGTTTCCTTGACTAGGATGTACAAGCTTGCTAGGGGCATCCTCAATATACCTTGCGGTATGCGGGGCCCAATTCTGTGTTACATAGATGTTGTCTAAGGCTTGGGTATTTGGATTTGGAAGCTCATCACTTCATGCTTCTCTTAAAACAAGTGATATCTTAGCCAATTACGACAACTCTCTAAGGATTTATAGACCCCGCCAAAACACGAGGTGTGTCTACGTGCGTAGAGGTGAAACCCACAGTCACGAGACTCCTAAGACTATGGTAAGTGCGTGGATGTCACTTACATGTCACGTTACCCCTATAAATGAAAAATGGGGGAATGTTAGCCACTTTTGACCCCGAAGGTCGACCTAAGAAGTGAGAGGAGACAATACATGGTTTCACCATCGGGATGTAACAAACACACAAGGGGGATACATACAAGCAAATGAAAATAAAATGTAAGATGATATTTACAAAATTTCAAATATTTTGGGTCTTCAAATAAGCGGCCTATAACACGAAGGTTAGTAGTTTTATTTATGAACCCAATATCTTCAACCAATCGGGCTACAAGACCAAAATATTAATAGTTTTCAATTAAACAAAACCTTGCAACCAAAAAGGTTAGACAAAAATAAGATAAATGTTAAAATGGGTAGTATCTCCTTGTTTTTGCAATAATTGAAAGTTTGACCAGATTTACACAATAATATTGATATATTTCATTTGTAATTCTCTATTCAGGAACATACAAATATATAGGAAATATGCTTCCTAAATAATAGGAAGTAGCTATAACAACTCACTAACTTACATGCGTTGCTTTCTAACACACTAACCAAATATAATTGTTATTGATGTTTTATATAACTAATAACAATTTTACTAACACATACTTACATATAATAATTACTTCACGTAATTATTATTTACTAATGGAGCACTAACAATGTAATTTCCTAACATTCCCCCTTAGTGCGAACATGGGAAAACCTACTTTTGTACTTGCACTGCTCATGATTTGGTGATTTTCACAGATAATCACAAATGTCAAGGATGGTTTTGCAAACAGTTGACCAAAAACCAAGAATGGTGGTTTTGCAATTGGTTTACCACAAACCACAAAGTAATGGTTTTGCAAATGGATTACCAACAACCAAGAATGGTGGTTTTGCTTTGTTGTTAACTACAAAACACAAATGAATGTTTTCAAGTGGTTTACCTACAACCACATCATGATATGCCAAGTACTATTCTTAGCCCTCATCACATCTCACTGCAGGGAATAACATAGGAAATTCTGTTGAAATCTGCTGCTCGTACATACATAGAAAAAGATGACATAATGGAAATGGAACATTGGATCATGTTCCCCCTTAATGTGAAATTTCCACTTATTGAAAACTACAAACTATACCACACTGGAAGCACTAAAATCAAATTGCACACACACACACACATGTCACCAAAGATGATATGTGGCCCCATCGTTGGCAACTGACGAGAGGTCGCTGAATGACCTCCAACCTCCGATTCCTCCTACCTCCAGTGTATGCGTTGTTAACTCAGCCAGATTTGGATATAAAGCTCAACAATTTCCACATTCGGTTTATTTATATAACTTCCCCCCCCCCCCACAATGTGAAATAGATTATTTTTCGGACATCGGGTAACACCGAAAATGCATCCGTGAGGAAAAACAAAATTATTTTATTAAATTTTTACAATGACTCTGAAGACACGAGAATTTTTGAATCAACACATTTGATAGACTACCATAGATGAATAGATATTTAACACTTATTACTCTTATTGACCACTAATACGACAAAAAATTAGCTATATTTTAACAATTTAACTATGAAGACTTTTAACAAATTTTGTGACTTTGACACATATAAGAAATAAAATACTACATGTGACTTTTGACTCTCTATATGTTCACACAATGATATGGAGGACCAACACACATTTAGGTTTTAAATTGCACTATTTTAGACTCTAAATAGATGATGTGGACATTATAATAATAACTCAGACTTTTTATTTTATTTTTTGAAAAAACAAAGAGAGCGTGACCTGTAACCTAGACGTGTGGATAGAAGAACACGGAGGAGCAAAAAGTGTAATAGAGATCTTGGGCATTTGAATTCTGAGGAATGAAAAAGCAAATTCCAGCGTGAGCTTAAGGAACTGTCAACTGGGTAAATATCATGACCCTATCATGGTGGAGAAGATCACGAATGAACAACTGATGCATAGATCTATGGATCTTCTACAAGTGCTTTCCACATTCCACTTCAATGCTGACAGGTGAATCCTTATTTGTGCAGGTAAAAATATCTTCTTCTACATTGCTACAACCTGGCGCATCAGAAAAACACGTTGCTAATACCCGACGCAACAAGGAGATCGAGTTGAGTCGATGGAATTGGATCGTGTTCAACACAACAACTCAAACGTAGATCCAATGTAGAATGGCCATTGAATTGAAAGGAATAGATGATTGCAACTGTATGGTCTTCTGAGATGAATGGTAGACACAAAAAATATCTAAACATGCACGTACATGAGTCACAAAGAGATCAAGTGACTAGCATTGAAAAATTACAAATTGTGTTGCAAAAATGTAAAAGTGAATAGCGCAGATAAGGAATGAAATTAGATGCTATGCGAGACATGCATCGAGTGAGTGGGTGTGCCCCGAGAAGAATCAGTAGCTGATTATATGAGCAATTCAATTATTGGACGATGTTGACTATACGAGTCAAATGCAAATTCACGATCAGTAGCAATGTTGATCACTGATGTCAATACAATACAAAGATATCAAGCTTCAATGCAGAAAATCCCAGATTTGATGTAGTGATGTAGTCCCACTCATTGCTCCACGTAGAAAATAACAACGCCCTTGGGAAAGAACACAGAATATCTACAAAACTTTAAAAAAATATAAAGATGCTTCACAAAATCACTCTCATTAACCAGGGAAACTGTGAATAGCAACATATTTTCCCTGTATAATATATCATGGATCCATAGTCGCTCTGATACCAAATGAAAGTTTGAGACCAGATTTACACAATAATATTGATATATTTCATCTGTAATTCTCTATTCGGGAACATACAAATATATAGGAAATATGCTTCCTAAATAATAGGAAGTAGCTATAACAACTCACTAACTTACGTGAGTTGTTTCTAACACACTAACCAAATATAATTGTTATTGTTGTTTTATATAACAACTAATAACAATTTTACTAACACATACTTACAACATAATAATTACTTCATGTAATTATTATTTACTAATAGAGCACTAACAATATAATTTCCTAACAATAATTCTATTAAAACATAATGCTAAAACCTACAAACAGTCACCAAAAACACCTGGAAACAAGGTTAGATTGTCATTTCTAAACAAAATTTATGATATAGTAAAATCGCTAATAATCAGGTCAAAAGTGCTAGAATAGTGCAAAAGCATTGATACATGTCACAAAAGTGCTAAAGTATGATTAAGCAGACATGAAAATCAAAAGCGCTATAACATAGAGTAAATGCGTTGAAACAAAAAGCATAGGCGCTGAAATACAAAAAGAGGCATTGAAACAAAATGGTCAACACTAGAAAAAAACATCATAAGCGCCAAAAGTCAAAGCATATGTGCCAAAACCTACATAGGCAATAGTTAGAAGTAAAATCGTTGATATATGTCAGGGCATGCGCCACAAGTTTCACAAAAGTGTCAATTGACAGACCTGTAATCACAAAGGTTTAAGCCTAGGACAAAAGCATTGATTCAAGGAAAAAGCGTTGAACTATGTAGCATAAGCATTGAAATAAAGAGCATAAGCACGATTAGAGCCTAGGAACAAAATTTGAGCACGAAATTTGAAATTTTTAATGCAAACAGGGTTATATTCTCACCAAACTTGCACAACCCATGTTACTCAATGTATTTAATTAAAATCAAGCTAAAGATTGGGGCAAGGCCCCACGATGGGTGTCAGAACGTAATGCCAAAAAGTGATTAGATATATATGCAAACTAGAAACCAAAACCAAATTGATTTCCTAAATCTAATCCTCTTAAACACTACCTCGATTGAGCAAAGATGAAAGGGAGATAGAAGCAATACCTATAACTTACCAACAAACAACCTCCCTTGATGTTGTAGTTGTGCTCAAGATGATTGGATATAATTATTAGCTTCAGACTTGTGGGAGTAAATGGATAACACTTCCCTTTTTGGATTGAATATTTCTTATGGATATTTGATGGATATTAGAGAGCTTTTTAGGAATTTTGGCATCACTTTGTTATGATTTCCAACGATTCATGGCTTCCATGGAGGGTGGCATGCCAATTTATAGTTTTTGGAAGAAGAAATGGAGGGCTAGGATCTTGCCAAGTAGATGGAAGATCAATGGTTAGTATTGAATGAGAAGATAGAAGAGTATAGATAATTCTAGAATTAGAAAATTCTAGAATTATGGAGAAATATCCATTGAATTTAAAATTCAATGGAAAAGAGTAGAAAGTTAGAGAGGCTTCTAGAATTATGAGCCTCTAGAAATAGAGGAGGTGGGATTAAATTAGTTTAGGTTTAATTAGGAGTTAATGATGTGATTACGTGGAGAGGCTAGTTGTAGGGTAGGTGTAGAGTAGGTTAGTACTAGGGGAAATATTTGTTAGGAAGTAATAATTTTTAGTAGTTATTTTATTTATTTATTAATTATGTCGACATTTTACATGTATGTAGTTTCCACCTTCATTCTGTGGAAATTTTGTCTTTTTCGAGAAAGTTTTTGCATATTTTACTTTGGTTTACGAAAGTTTCAAACTTCATTCCGCGAAAGATCCATCTTTGTTACACAATTTTTCTGCAGATTTCCTTTACTTCGCGGAAGTTTCTGCCTTTGTTATGTTGAAATTCTCCCTTAGTTATGTGAAATTTTCCACGAATTTTGTGCAAAGAATATTAAGACATAAAAAGAAGATGAAGTCAAACTAAACTCTAAAGAATTTCCTCCTCATTTACAACATCTTTAGGCTCTCTCCATCTGGAGTCATTATAGATCACCAAATCTATAACATCAAAATTAATATATACCAAACCACCTTGTGTCATTAAAAATAGCATACCAAACTCGCCTTAGTGTAATAAAGTGTCAACATTGATTCATTAAAAACATACTAATCGACATTGTTGTAACTTGTGCAATTGCTTGCGTATTTACTAAATTGGGCATAACCATTTGCATACCGAACAGAAATGGTCAAACGTGTAAAAGGAGAAACATAGGGGAGAGGACCCGGTTGTGGTGCACCCTATCTTTGCACAGTCACCGCGCCACGTCACTGCCACCTGGGCGAGTAAAAACACCACCAATGGATGCAACACCAAATTCTTGACCTCCAACATTGCACCGCCACCTCACTGCCACCTCAGCGCCACGTGGACGATCCGCGTTTGTGGAGATGTCAAAAAAGTTGGTTTTTTTGCATGGGACCAAGTGTTGTCCACTCGCCGCGCCAGTTGTTGTCCGGGCTACCGCCATGCATTGAATGCTCACCCACCAGCCGTTAATGCGCGCGGTTGGTTTTATGGACCCTGCCACCGCCAAATCGCACCATGGGATTTCATGGGAAATGGAGACGGAGCTCGTTCAGTCTGGTTTTTGGCGTGTTCGGTTGCAGAGCTCGAGCGACCATTTCGTGGGATCTTGCAGACCGGTGGGTGCGTGTGTTTTCTCCACTCCTGACCGACTTCGTCCTCGGCATTGGCTCAGCGCTGCTACGAAGATGAGAAGAAAAGGCAGAGGTGAGAGGGTTATCACTCAGGCAATGATCCTTAGTGTTTTTAAACACTGCACTACTATGGAAATTTTGTTGTTTTCCATTCAACAAAAGAAATTTGTTTTTTCACCCATCTTGTTTTACAAATCCAAGCTTAAAATCGTTGGTGTATTTGTCTTGTTTATGAGCGCCAGTCTCGGGTTTATGGGTGCCATGCGAGCTCATGTTCAGTTGCTAATTACTGTTAATGGGATTACTGTAACTTTTAATGCGTTTATGTCTGTTAATGCGTTTATGAGTGCCATGCGTTTATGCGAGCTCATGTTCAGTTGCTAATTAGAGAGCGATTTTCCTTTTAGAATTGTTATTTTTCATTTTATTTCTCCTTATATTTTTGGAGGTGCAGTTGACACTCCCTTTATACAATAAATTCAAGTAATATCTTCTTCTATCTCAATTATTCTTAACCTCTAATAAATATTTACACCGATAGCCGTTTATTTACAGTCGGGGATCCACCTACACTGTGCAAATCAACGGTGAGTGACTTCTCCATGCGCTTGCAAAACCATTGAAAAGACCAACCGTTGATATGCCTATAGGGTTTCGACACGGTGTTGGTTAAGGTTTTCCTGGCGTCCCATTTGGCACGGAGTGCTGCTTTGCTTTGGTTTTGGATGTTCGGTTGCACATCTCGAGCGACCATTTCGTGGGATCTTACAAACCGGTGGTGCGTGCGTTTTCTCCACTCTTACCGACTTCGTCCTTGGCATTGGCCAAATACCATTCTTTGAAGATGAGAAGAAAAGGTAGAGATGAGAGGGTTCTCACTCGAGTGAATGATCCTCACTCATTTTTAAACACTACACTATTAAAATAGTGAGCATAATCATACTTTATATTAACATAAGTTTAATTGTATACATAGAACGATGGAAAGTATTCGATTACATACGCAAAATTAATATGAGTATTCTGATTACACACTCACGTAGGGTGTAAAATATAGAGCATCATCATATTGATATATTAACATAAGTTCAATTGTATACATGGACGCTTTGGAAAGTATTCTTATTACATACGCAAAATTAATATGAGTATTCTGATTACACCGCCAACAATTCTATTATTTGGAGAAACACCGCTCTGGTACTAAACGTAAAATGACATAGCCAATTTAAAAACAATTCCTTTGTCATCCATGCATTTGGATGTGCAGCCATACATGCTCCAGTTCACAATTTTAATGTAATTCTTTATCATTCTCTTTCCCTTGAACAAATAAAATCCTGGGATTGACAAACCCGCTGCATTGACACAACACAATATAGTGATCCACTCCTGCTCTTTGGTATTACCTTTGGGACATTAGATGCCCTCTTTGCAATTACACGAACTCCACAATTTCTTCCACTGCAAAACCAGGTCTCATCACAATTCTAGATTTTATGAGCGCCGTATGAATAGGTTCCATAGCATTTGGCCAAATTATCATAAAATTTGGTTTGGTTACTATACTGCAGCGCAAGTTTAAAGCTCTATCCTGTCAAGTCCCTCGGTGGTTCGGATGTCAAGGTCCGGATGACGTTTTCTCAATCCAGCCCACCATGATTTACCGAAACCCATCTCTCAAGGGGTTTTGTCTTGTTTCACAAATCTTAGCAACATTTGCCTTTAGTTGCATTAACTCCAAGCCATGACCCATATCAGCCATTTCTCTGCACCATTCAACAATTTCCTCTTCTTCTTCTTGATTAGAACTGTTGGAGGACCCTCCTCTTTGTGTGGGTGAGACCATTTAGCCAATAGTGTAATGATGTGGGTGGAATGGAATACTTCTTTCTTTGCTTGCTCTAACGAGAACCCATTAAACTCAACATCATCTATCGCCTTTTCCATATCTTCTTTTGTCCAACCTCGGATGACACTAAGCTTCTTTGTTGCGAGATGTTCTTTTAACGAGACAAAGGTGGGTGGGTTTCACATTCTAGTTCATTACCGGTTGGTGCTGAATCATCCTCTTCATCACTTAAATTATGTGATAATTGTACACCTCTCACTTTGGGCCTCCTTGATCTTCTAGCAATAGCACCTTTTCTCATGGTGTAAATGAAATACCTAATTCACAACATGAAAGATGATTGTTGGAAAAGAAACTATAAATATACCAAAAATGAATGTTGGAATATGATTTTGGAATTGTTGAAGGAAAGAGGATTGCTAGAATATGAATGATTTTGTTTCATTTTTAGGAATTAATTGACTTGTAGTTTTCATTATGACAATGAAACTTGTATGGAATATGTTGAATACAGAAAGTGCTTGGATAGACAATGTATATTTGACTAAATGAGCACAATGTTGTATAGTTCAACAATGTTGTATATTGCATTTCAGAATTCACTATATTGTTCGTTAGAAATATGGAAGGGAAAATTTATAATGAAAACATTAACGGCTGGTGGGTGAGCATTCAATGCATGGCGGTAGCCCGGACAACAACTGGCGCGGCGAGTGGACAACACTTGGTCCCATGCAAAAAAACCAACTTTTTTGACATCTCCACAAACGCGGATCGTCCACGTGGCGCTGAGGTGGCAGTGAGGTGGCGGTGCAATGTTGGAGGTCAAGAATTTGGTGCTGCATCCATTGGTGGTGTTTTTACTCTATAAATTTTCCCTTCCATATTTCTAACGATTGGTAACAACTTAGCTTTAAACTCTATAAATTTTCCCTTCCATATTTCTAACGACAATTCAGCAAAGGATTGGTTTCATCAAGTCACATTAGATTTTTTTGAAAAGGATTTGTCGAGAGGATTGGTAACAACTTAGCTTTAAACTCTATAAATTTTCCCTTCCATATTTCTAACGACAATTCAGCAAAGGATTGGTTTCATCAAGTCACATTAGATTTTTTTGAAAAGGATTTGTCGAGAGGTTTGGTAACATCAAAAAAGTAGCCAGATAAACATGTAAATATGATGGTTTTTATGAAGATTTTATGGTAGATTTTTTTTTATCTAGTTGTTTAAATGGTTAGACATGTATATTTTGCAAAGAAGATAAGAATTTTACCACTCTGTATGATGAATGCAAGAGATATTATGGTACATACCTATATCTATAGAGTTTGACAATCCTTCTATTCATTTATTTACTCTTTTACCTATATCTATAGAGTACATACCTATATCTATAGTGTTTTTACTCACCCAGGTGGCAGTGATGTGGCGCGGTGACTGTGCAAAGATAGGGTGCACCACAACCGGGTCCTCTCCCCTAGTTGTTAAAGCTAAGTTGTCGTTAGAAATATGGAAGGGAAAATTTATAATGAAAACATCAATGGCTGGTGGGTGAGCATTGCTAGGGGATAGGCACCGGTTGTGGTGCAGGGTCCAATAATGGAGATAGTAGGTGAAAGACATTGACTGTATTGTATTGTATTATTATTATGTAAACATGGAAGCATGAAATGTTGAATAAGACAATTTTTAAATTGGTCAATATTCTCTTATTCATTGATAGAACTAAAAATTTTCCTTCCATATTTCTAACGAAAACTTGACAAACTACTGTATTCGTCGGACTCTTCCTATGTAGTTTTTAAAGTTATGTTTTCAATATAAAATTTTCACATATGATCATAATACTTTCCAAATTTCTATGTATACAATAAAACTTATGCTAATATCACAGTGATGATTGGAAAAAATACTTTTCAACTGGAGAATGAGATATCTGGAAAAAATGAACAATACAAAGAATTCGAAATGTAATATACAACACTTTTGTTGACTATAGAACGCTGTTGTGGTCATATTCCGACAGAGTTGTATATTCCAGTAGTGTTGTACTTCCTAGCTGTGTTGCATATTGTATTTCAGAATTTACTTAGCATAAAAAGAATTTACTATAGTGTGCACATACAACACTGATGGAATATACAACACTGTTTTCAATTTAAAGTTATGTTTTCAATATAAATTTTGCACATGAAATTAGAATACTTTCCATCTTTTTATGTATACAATTAAACTTATGCCTATATAGCAGTGATGACTATACACTAGAGAAGAAGAATATATGTTCTCAAAGAAGTGTATTTGCTGTTTGCACTCACTGTCATGGCATATGATTTTGCAACGTACAGAAGATATGGGTATCCTAATTAGGCAGTCCCACTTTTCAAACAAACAAACCGGTCCCCAACCCGATCGGCTTTACATTTGTCATTTAACATTTGACACCCTTACTTCAACAATAAAAGTATTCAAGACATTAAGAAAAATGAATACAATATGATTTTCCTGGACTGGCATTCTGTTAATGTCTTGAATACGTTTACTGTTTATCTAAGGGTAAAGGTAAATGTCATTTTTGTTTATTTCACAGTGCACAATGTCTAGGTACACAAGTGGTTTGAGTGCATAACGGACCTTCCTAGCACGGGGACACTTCTGCCGTGACTCCTCCAGTTTTGACCTCATGGCCTGATCTCATGTTTGTGTAATGATCGTTGTTTTCAGAAATAAGCCACCTAGATAATCTAACCTTATGTTTGTGTAGCCATGGTCTTTTTCACAAATAGGTCAACCAGATGGAGAAGATATATAAGTTAACTGAGTTTTCAATTAAAATTTAAACTAAGTGAATTTAAGTGTCAGTTTCAATTTTTAAGCTTGCAATCTCCTTAGACTAAACGCCTTGTATTGTAGGTATGCTATTCATAGGAGAGAATTCTGAATGGACAGAAATAAGCCAAGGTTTCAGGTTGGAGTTTCCTTAACTGTAGTTTCTTAAAATGACTGTAGGATATGCAGAAAATGCTTTTGTTGGAAACGTAGGTGAACTGTTTGATAGAATTCCTCAAAGAAACGTGGTCTCATAGAATGCCATGATGGCAGGATATGCACAAATTAGATTTGTTGAAAAGACTTCAGAAACTTTAAAGCAAATGCAATTGGCATATACAACTCTGCTGCAATATGCAAACACTGAAAAAATAAATAGAGGGCTTGAATTATGAAATAGTTTGTAATTCATAAGTGTCTTACCTGAACTGCACTGCTCCTCACTTCTTCAACTTTGAGAGATGAAAACTGCATGAACAAATGGAATTGTAATCCATCCTTCAGCTTTTATTCTATCATCCTAAATTCTGATTGGTTGATGTTAGTTGACATGGATTCAATATGATAGTTCAATCAAATGGTTGAGATTTATTGGGATTTAATCCAATGGATAATATTTTAGTTGGTCATTTTTATTATTTTATGCAGCTGGTTACACAATTTATTGTTCATATGGTACTTGAGTTTTTAAACACTTTGTGAAAGGTGAGCCCGACCATAATTTCATTTATTGTTATGCGGTGTTTACTTGGAATTGAAGACTCTTACATCAAAAATAGTGCATTATATTTGAGATCTGGTTTGGAAAGTCTTGAGAAATGACTTGTTGAAGTGACTGTAATAGATATGATGTACATACAATGAAAATATTACTTAATGAATAGTTGACTGTATAGACTTGGTTTTTGTACACTTGTATATAAATTAATATATATTTTAAGTTCTATCAATGAATAAGAGAATATTGACCAATTTAAAAACTGTCTTATTCAACATTTCATGCTTCCATGTTTAAATAATAATGATACAATACAATACAGCGAGGTAATATTAACTTCACATATCATTCAAAATATGTTATTTAAAAGGTGAATGTCTTTTCACCTACTATCTCCACTAATGAACCCTGCATCTCCCCTATCAATATTTTAACGGGATAGATAAGTTGAGGCTCACTTTCATTACAGTTTTCCACGTTGGACTCGCAGTTTTTGTCCCAACAAATTTCAACCAGTCAATAATTGAAACTGCGACAAAATTATTAGGTCTTCAATACGGTTTTCCATTCTAGTTGAGAAGATACAGTAGCAAATATGGCTCCTTTGCACGCAGTAGTAGTTCCATTTCCTGCGCAGGGCCATGTGAATCCTCTTATGAATTTCGCTGAGCTGCTGGGCATGCGAGGATTCTTCATTACTTTTGTCACTACAGAATGGATGGACGAACGCCTTTTAAAGGCGGCTTCCAAAGACGCAGCGGCACGTGACCGTGATGTGGCAGAAAGGGGTTTACAGTTTCGGTTTCTGTCTATTCCTGACGGTTTGCCGCCCGAACACGGTCGAACTGCCGATGTCGGTGGGCTTTTTCTTGCAACTCAAAAATTAGGCGCTGTTCTGGAAGGCGTCCTTACTAAGGAAAACAGATCTGTTCCACCCATTACCTGTATTGTTTCCGACAGTTTTATGGCTTGCACTGCACAGGTGGCTGCCAATCTCGGAGTTCCCAGAGTTATTTTCTGGACTTGCTGCACTGCTAACTCCATTGCTCAAACCAACGCAAACTTTCTGCTTTCACAAGGATATATTCCCGTCAAAGGTATTCTCCTTCACATCGCACCGTATTAAGATCTCAGGTACCTAACACCATTTACATCATTAGATATTTAAAAAGATACCATAACCATTTTGTATTAAATATATTCTCGGTTTTTTTTTTAAAGTTAATTTATTTTAATCGAGACCTTGACTTGTGCTTAATTAAATAGCCACACAAAGATTACCTACTCATGCTTTATCTAATCTTTTTTATTTAAACATGAACACAAAAAAATAATGTTGAATGCCTTTCTTTGTCCCCTATAAAAATAGTTATCATTTAATCGACACAGAATCAGTATCCATCTTATAATAGAATGGATGTATATCTATTTCTCTTGTCATTCATTCTATTATTTGGTACCTAGGATTCCTGATCGTGAACGTAATCTTTGGCAAAGAAGCTTCGGAAGCGATGCCACTTCACGCACATTGACTCATTTTTTGGCTTTTGTTTCCACCGTCATTAAAAATTTTTTTAATAAAAATTTAATATGGACACGAATTAAAAGTATAACAATTATATTATTATTTTTAATGCGATGTTATGTTTACAAATTGTTTTTCACATGAAATAATTTATGTTTTTTTGGATTTAGGTGCGTAGTTTTGAGTCAATATATTTGACTCATTCTGAAGTGGTTAATTTACATTGACCCATTTAATTGTTCTAGTGCGAAAAACATCACTTGTATAAAATGAACGAGGACCAGTCGCTATATTGGAGTGTTCACAAAGACACAACATTTCTTGAAAGTTTTGCCAATGGGATAATAAACTAAACATGTTTGACTCAGGAAACTCCATAATTAAGTGCATTTGCACCGGAGTAGTAGTGAGATGTGAGACCTCACAAATAAGCATTACCCAAATGTAATGTGTGTTAGAGTGGATCATCCGTACTAATGAAAGATGGGTCAAAGTAGATTGACCACCTCATAATGGGTTAAAGTATATGACTCTCCTAATTTTTTATATATCTTTTCTAATTAAAATAATTTTTAAAATTTACATATTAATATAATTAAATTAACACTATTTAATATCATCTAAATAAAAATTATTTAAAAAATAAAATTATTAATACTACAATGTTAAAATAAAGAGTTTAAGTTTGTTTAATAAATATATTTACCATTTAATACTAACAAGTTATAATTATTTAATCAATAGACAAATATAAATGGTAGTTGATGGAAAAATCGAAATAATGGCATATATATATTATTATATTTTTATCTTTTTAAGTTTGGTATATATATATATTCTAAGATTGATGTTTCTTGTTACAGAGGATGATTTGAAATCCAGAGATAAATTGATTACATGTCTTCCTGGAAAAATACCACCTGTCCGCCCAACCGACATAGTCTCCTTCTACCGCGAACAACATGTGAATGAAGAAATTTATGGTGCATTTTTGCATGAATCTCGCTTCCAAAACGTAGGAGACTACGTCTTTGGTAAACACGTTCGAGGAGTTGGAAGGAGGGAAAGAAGCACAATTAGGTCTCAGCATCAATGGATGCCTGCTTTATGGCAATAGGCCCTGTGTCTCTTCCAAATTTCTTGGAGGGAAGGAATTCTATGTACAGCATATGGAAAGAGGATAAAACATGCCTTCAATGGTTAGATTCGCAAGAAAAGGGAAGTGTGTTATATGTTTCCTTCGGCAGCATTGCTGTAAAATCCGAGAAACAATTGCATGAGCTGGCACTTGGATTAGAGGCTACTGGGTACCCTTTCTTGTGGGCTCTGAGGTCTGATATAGTTGAAGGCAAGTCTGTGGAATTACCAGAGGGCTTCATGGAACGAACCAGAGATCGAGCTCTTCTTGTTAGTTGGACGCACCAATTGCAGGTATGTGTTTTTGTTTTTAAATGAAAATTATATCATAGTACTTTAATTCACTACAATAGATATGCTTAAATTTTGATATCACATTAGGTTTTAAGAGTATCTGCATGACTCAAATCTTTCTCTTATTTGGTCAACTGCTTTGACTTAATTTAAATTTTATATTAATGTGGATCAAACGTCATGATGGGCCCTATGATTCCAAAAACACACAACTTAAATAAGATTGGGAGGTATATTATTACACCCTCAAAAGAATATAAAAGATAAAATCAAATATACAATAAGCAAATGGAACGAAATAGTTTAGAAGAAGTGAAATTTAAAAAGTAGAGGGTTATATGTAGCGGGATAAATCTTCTTGTATTTTTGGAGACATTTTTGATATAATAGGTGGTGAAGAAGTGTGCAATGGTTGCAATGTTATTTGAATCATTGATTTTTTCATGTCTAATTGGTCTATTATATATATCTAGATTAATGATTTGAGAATGTTGAAAGTAGGATATAATTGATTTGGTGTAGGCGTCCCTTGATTGTCGTACATCTCTTAGAGAAAGAGGGCTAAACATCTCTAGTCTTCATAAGACATGAATTTCTAGACAGATTTAAGAGAATACCTAAAGATACAAAAGAAACATCACCTAGCCTCATAATAGGAAGAGCATGTATGAACAAACTGGTCCTAGGTTGTTTACTCTAAAGAGAAAATATGACAAATACGATGCTTCTAAAGCATCTGACATTATGTTTCAATGGAAAGTTGATGAGACAATACTTCAAATTGTGGAAAGGGAACCCTCAATTTGCAAGATATCTATAGTTTTAGGCATCTTGTAGTTTGGATGAATCCATCACTAAAGTGAAGGCATAAGTTTGAGTAGTGTTGATGTTTTGAGGTGATTTCCTCTTTAGAGTGAGACCACGTGGACTGGAGATAGCCTCTCTCAATGTCACTCCAAATGCCATTGTCTATTTCTCTTGGATCTATATAAGGAGCATCCACTAGTAATCTATGCATGAGTGGCTTGTCAATATTAATATCAATTATGTGAAGCAACAAAGAGGATATTTTATACAAAATGAACCAACGTCACAATTTTTATAATCCATAGAAGATATGAAAACAAGGTATGGCTCCTAAGGTGACCACTTTGGGAGTTATCCATTTTTCTTAGTCTATGACTCATTTTCACTCATGAATGATGATGATGCAAGGGACTAAGTATAAGTTAGAATGAGTATGTTTGGATATCGTTGCCAAAATTGCTACTTTTATCCATTTGTAGTCCTCAACTCGAACTTATGGTCCCCAAACCTCATAACCATATAGGAGGGTAAGTGTGACTAGTGAGTGAAAGATGTGGATTTTAGTCTGTCCTAAAATTGAAGTTAAAAACAATGCTTTTAAGGGTAGTGAGAGCGACATGCCCCTTATTTAATTTTCCCCTATACCTAGAGTGAAGATAAAGTGTGATCTAATGAAGTTGACTTCTAAATACATATATGAAGAAACTACCTTAACCCTGTCATCTTTATTTAAGTAAGATCGCATAGCTTGCCTTATTTATAGACATATTAAAAGACACTACAATGTTAAATCATATCATTGTGTCCCACTTTTTTGTACTTTTTGTACCTTCAACAAAATAGGCATTACAACCAAAACTTGACTAAACACATAAAAATGACCAAACATGTATTTTTAAGAGATTAAATATACTAAGATGCAGGGCATCCATAATTTACTTGAAATTTTTAAGTTTTAAAAGTATTTTTAAAGATTTAATTACTAGTCATATTTTAAAATTATTTTTGGCCACCAAGTGGGACACACTTATACCCGAACCTCATGTGTATCACAAAAAGAGGCTAACATATCAAGTTGTTTTTACAGATCTCTTACCAAGTGAGACATCATAATATTGTCATCTACGAAAAGAGATTTGTAATAGAGATTTTAAAAACTAAAAATGCCATCTGTTGCACTCAATGAGTATGAAATTATTTCCTCTATCTCATCAATGTAGTGTCCCAAAAGTCAAGGAGCGAGTACACAACTTTGTTTAACATCTATGGTACCCTGGACATCCTATGTATGACCATACCTCATTCATCATTTTCAAAAAAAATATCATATCATGATCCAACTAGTAAGGGTCGAGGAGCCATATCAAATGCCTTGTAGATGTCCACAAAAATTACAATATACTCCATTCTTTTTTTCCTTTGTTTACTTAATGAAAGAGGTAAAAGTAAATATATGATCAACAATATGATAGTTCTAACTCAAAATTTCAAGTTCTTTTCCCGTTTGTCTAATCTAACCCAAATTTGGATATAGGAAGAGCGTAAATATATTAATTAGGTTGTAAATCTAAAGACTAATGATTAATCATATTTGATGACTATGTGTATAGTGGCATTCAAGTCTCACAAAACATGTAAATGCAATGAAGATATTATTTGACTTAACACATGCCAAAATATAGTGACACACAATAAGATAAGTTAACTTAGCTTTCTAGATGTCTCACAAATGTTTTGGATACGGAATTAGGGAAAACTGACTATAAGTGTGATGAAATTTCTTCTTCTTGGGATTTTGGATCCTAAAACTATCCTGGACACTAATGCCAGGCTCAGACATCGGCACCAAGTGCTACTGTCTTATTTGGTGCTAATGTTTAGCACTAATTTTCTTTTTTAATTAAGATTGGGTTGTCTCATCAATGACTATAAATTCTTCCTATACTTTTTTTATTTTCCAAAATATTTGTGCATGCACCTTTAATTATCAAAATCCATATTCTCCTACACTAGCACTTCAAACACATAATTAGATAACAAAAAAGGGTTTTTGCATGTAGTGGATTTGGACTACCCATTATGGCCAATCCCCTTGTTGATTCTACCCAAGAACTTAACAACATTACCCAAATGAGGGGCTCAAACTCCTTGTTATTTCCCTAGTGCTTGTGCAATTATGAGTGTAATATAGAAATCCAAGCTCTATTTCCCCTCATGTATCAATAACAATAGTTAGTGTAACTATAGAAATAATGTAACATTCATAATAGATATTGTGTTTCAATAGAGTGATGAAGCAAAGTTTCTAAGTAGTGTTCTTGTAAATATGAACACCTGAGGTTCCATTTGGTGTATAGGTTCCTCATAACACTTCATAAGACTTTAAAATTATTTTGAATATGTTTGTGACACTCTTAGAATAGTGTGAAGTTATTAGGAATGCTTAGGGATTGTTGTTGATGTTTGATATTGATTAAGGGAGGCTGAGGGTTGTTGTGCTAGAGATATAAAGATGAAGATAAAGTTTTCCCTACTATTTCATTGTAATAACTAGATGATTTCCAATGTTCCCAATTTTCCAAGTGAGTAAATGAGATTGTTTTAAATTATTTTATACCTTCCAATGAGATAAATTTTGCATTAAGTCTAGCCAAGAAAGGGAAATCAAGATAAATTTAATAAGTATGACTTTTAAGAAGTAGTGGACATTAGTGCCTATCTCTACACACTAGCATCTTACGATAGTGTCCAGAAAATTGAAGCCATAATGAAAGTCCCAATAAAGGTCTCATAGGAGGTAAGATATTTTTATACGCATTATCATCACTTTTGTTTATATGATTTATGAATTAATTAAACTAAACACATGCCAAAATACAAAGTGACACATCAGAAGAAAAGTTGACTTAGATTTCTCGATGTCTCGCAAATGTTGTGGATATGGAACTAGGAAACACTAACTATACGTGAGATGAAATTTATTTTCCTTGAAATATGGGTGCACTTATTTCCAATTTTTAGTCAAATTGAGTTTCTTCATCAAATACTATAGGTTCTTCCTACACTTACACTATTTCCCATAATCTTTGTGTGTGTACTTGTAATGATTAAAACCCTTATTCTCCTACAATAGCACTTTAATAACATAATTAGATAGCAAAAAAAGTATTTTGTGCATGTGGTGGAGTTGGATTGCCCATTATGGTCAACCCTCTTGTTGATTCTAACCAAGCACTACATTGACCAAAATTAGGGGCTCAAACTCCATGTTCTTCTAGTGCTCATGTAAGTGTGAATGAAATCTAGAAAAACACCCCCTATGTTTTCCCTCATGCTTCAATAAAAATAGAAAACAAAACTATAAATAGAATTTAACATTCATGATAGATAGAGTGTTGCAATAGAGTGTTGAAGTAAAGTTCCTAAGTAGAGTTCTTGTAAATGGGAACACTTGAATTTCCATTTGGTGTAAAAGTGTTTGATAACACATGATAAGAGTTTGAATTTATTTTAAATATAATTGGGATGTTCTTGGAAGATTCTAAAGTGCTCTTGGACTACTGCGAGAGCTTGTTGCTGATGTTTAGTCTTGATTAAGGGTGGTTAAAGGAAACTATACTAGAAATATGGAGATGAAGATCAAGTTTTCCTTGATATTTATAATTAATAGTTGGATGATTGTCATTTTTTCCAAGTTTCCAAGTGAGTAAATGAGAGTGTTTGAAATTATTTTATACTTTCGATAAGATATAAATTTACATTAATGTTAACCAAGAAAGGTGAATTAAGATAAATTTAATAAATGTGATCATTGAGAAGTGGTGGACATTAGTGCCTAGCTCTGGACACTAGACTCATTCGCTAGTGTCCAAAGGATTGAATCCATAATTATAGTCCCAAGAGAGGCCTCATTTGAGGTAAGAGATGTTTATATGTGTTGGGAAATAATATTTTGGAGTGCAAATTATTGGTTTTCACAAATGGTCATGGGGCTAAGCCCCTCCTTCTTGGGTATGGAGAGGCTCTAGTTATTGAATGTAAACTAAATAAAACTGTGGCATGACCCTTAGGTTGGGGATCACATAGGAATAATCTACTAAACATGTGGCAAAGTGCTTATAAAATGTACAAGGGAGGAATTAGCTTGGAAAGAGGTAAATGGGAGTAGGAGAAATAGGAAGAGAGGGTAAATTTTATGAGTACAAACTAGAAGATTATCACGAGTAATAACCATAGTAGGTCCACATTTAATTAGAATAATTCAACCATGTGATCAATACTAAGACTAATAAATTAGAGACACAAAGTTCTATGAATTCATTAATCAAAGACATAAAGTTATTCCTTGGTTATACAAGATTACAGTGCTTGAAAATTTGGAAAGTAGAGAGAGAGAAAGTAGAAGAACATAGATGAGGAAATAATGGAAATGTAGCTTTATTTCTTGCAGTAGTAGTGATACAAATATCAACAACTAACAACAATCAACAATTGATAACCCTTTAGAATGGAAAAACCATTCCAATTTATAGCATTACAAATGTCTTTTCATCTCCCACCACATGAATTTTCACATTTCCTCATCACTTGTGACCTTTCATATTCCTAGGGAATAAAAGTGAGATTTTTTCTTATTAATGAAAAAGATATCTTACAATGTCAAATTTAAGGTCACTAAAGTGAATAAGACAACATAGTAAAACATGTTCATACTTAATGAAGAATATGGAGAGAGAAAAAGAGAGAGAAGGGGGTTGATCAATTGGATGGAGATGAAGCCTCTACCAATGAATAACTAGCCCTTGGTGAACCTTGAGGAAAAATCATGAAATAAACTCTTATCCTTTGAACTCTTTACTAAATCGGGCTACATGCAGTGCCACCTTTTCTGCCTTTAGAATATGAACATAGCTCAACACTTTGATCCATGTCTCGGGAATATCATTGATAATCTTGCATTGATTAAACCAAACCTTATGATCTCTCGCCATGTTAGAGTTTGATATTCGATGTGTGCAAGGACTCCAAAGTATTCTTATTGAAGGATAAAATATCACTTGCCTATTTCTTGACTAAATCTTGGAAATTACTAACGAGTCCTTCCAAAAATGAATTTTCAGTGAGGGAAAGTGATTTGTGATTTTTTACACAATTTCTAACATCATCTAAAATATCAAAGGCACGTTGTCCACAAGATTAAATTTTGGAGATAGCATAATTTATCATGTCATATTTGAAATTCAGTGTGTATGTCCAAACTAGGGACAAGTTCTTAGCAACAAATGTAAACACATTCCTACTCAAGAGAGTGGGGAATCAAGGAAATTCATTTCAAAGACAAGTGGCTGAAAAATATGAAGGTGAGAAAGAAGTCAATATTTCAGGGGAAAACAATCCCTCCTCTTGAAGGTGAGGTTCCCTTATTCAGAGCAAAATTGGTCCTAAAATATTTACAAAATGTACACTCTATGAAATCTTTGTTGAGGATGCTAGTTCCATTGTGTAATCACATAAAGTTGAAGACAAAGAAAAATAAGTTAGGACACAAACAAGCTTGTAGGTAAAGCGAGTGTATAAAAGGAGGAAAACAACAATTTGAACAAGGAGAAACTAGATTAGGGAAAATTTTAAGAACCCCCCAAAAAAATCATAGAAATTCGTTGGCAAATATGTGAAAATTGAATTTTGTGCTAATGGCGAATATGAAGAAAATGCAAATGTTTTGTTGGTGGTAGCATTTTTCTACCGGTCGACATCATATATTGTTTTGTCGGCTGATAGTATATGATGTCGGCCAAAAACATATGTATTTTTTTGAAAATTTATTTTTTGACAATAGTAGTTAAAATGACCAGCTCGATGAGAAATATGTCCTCACAAAATATGGCGCAAACAAAAAAAATCAAAAAGTGATTTTTATGAAAAAATACAGATTTCACTAATTTTGTATGGAATTTTTTTTTGAATTTTTGATGTTAGTAGTTAAAATGATTGTCTCAACGAGAAATATGTCCTCCCAAAATATGGCACAAAAAAAAAAATCCCATATATATATATTGACCTCTAAAATTAACTTGTACCCAAAACATTTGGCGACCCGGTCCTAATTCCTACCCTAAAATTTACCAATTTCAAATTTTAAAAACCGGAATATTCGTGAATGAACAAATATTCGCCACTAAAATTTTCACCTGAACTAGATCTTATTTTACTATTGCATGTTGATAAAGCTTCAAAACACACACATTCACATATAATGGAAATTATTTTTTCTAAATAATATGCATATGTGTGTGCGTGTGTGCCCAAAGTTCAACAAATCTTGATAAACAAAGATGAACTCAAAGTTTCATAATCTAGAATATATAAATGGTACAAAAATGAACAGGAAGATAAGATAAAGTGATAGAAACAAAGAGAAAATACATGTTCTCTTATCTATTGAATTTGTCTTCTTTACATCAATTGACTAGCATCAAACCCATTTACAAATGAAAAAACAACCATTTATAGGTAAGAGGGGGAAAATACTAGAAGTAACTAATTGTTAATTAAGTGACTAATCACTTAATTAGTTAGGTCAATTTTTAAATGACTTCTACATTTAATATTTCTTTTCAAAAATAAAATTCAATGATGACACATAACAATTAGCTTTTTCTTGAACTTAAAGAAGAAATAAAATAAATGGAAGAAGTTGGGACTTTAAGTTTCAACATTTGCATTCTGGAACTTTGTCACTAGAGCTGAAATTTTTGATTCATTTGGCACAATTGTGTTGGAAAGGTTGGTCATCCAACTTCCTAGAGACTTTTCCATTTAAGAGCTTATCTCAACATATTGAGCTAGGCCCTTAAAAGCTTCAACTATCACATTTCTCATCTCAAATAGTTCCTTCATCTTATCATTGTTTAGATTTTCAATCTTGTAGAAATTTTCCTTATTCAATTTGGTGAAGTGTTATTTGATTTTGTCCACTTAGTTCCATTGAGAAGAATTTTATTAGAAGATATCACAACGGGAGCCCTGAGATCATTGAATATTTCAGATTTCAAGGATTCTCCTTTTGGATGATATTCTACAAATCAATGGAATCCTCCTAAAAAAAATCATTCTCCACTCAACACTAAATGAACATGTGTAAGACATATTGTTCTTAACATCATCAAATATTTTCTTTGAAAGAATAATTTTCTCATCTGTTAGAGCCATGATGCAAATATCTTGGATTACATCAACAAAAATATGTGTCTCCTTCTCAATATTCTCGATCTTATTTGTTTATGTGTAACAATGATGTTATCATAGGTCTTACACCCTTCATCAATGAATTGAAGACCAATGATGAGAATATTTTCAACCTAGTATTTAGAATCTTTCCCTTATATGGTATGTTTATGCACTTCATTATTTCCTTCATATAAATATCAATTGTTGTAGTAGAGACTAGGAGAGAAGCCAAGGGAGTAGGATCTAAGGGAGTAGTGTCAGAAGAGAGGATAGCTTTAATGTAGGTGGAAAGGGTTTTCACTTGTTCCTCTATCTTCTCTTGAGTTTATTTACACTTTTCCACTCTTTCAATCATTTTGAAGACTGTATTTTTAAGGTTATCCACATCTCCTCGAGGGTCGATTCCCTTATAGATATCTTTGTAAGCTCAAAATTAGTTACAAAAATCTCTTATTCACTTTTATCAACTATGGGTTTGGCAATATACATAAATTGTTAGCCGGAAGTATTAATGACAAGATGAGAAGTTGCCTTAAATTTCTTGGGGGGAGAAATGCCAAGAAGTGTAGCCACAACATCATAATTAGGAACCTCAAATTTTGATTGATTTTTCTTTTCTTACTATCAATCATGGGTTGAACCGAAGAGAATAAAGTGTTTGAAATTTCACCCAAGGATGTTCCCAAATAATCCATTTCAAGTGCAAGGGGAGGAAGATAAGATTGTGATGTGGAGAAACCTACAATAATTGTAGGAGGAGAAGGATAGGGTCTTTGTATAATTAATTTGGGTATAGAAGCACTTGTTTTCCCCAAATATTGAACTCAAACTTCAACAACCTTTACCTCTTATTCTTCTTTTTCACTTTCTTTCCTTATCTTCTTCATCTCCTCCTCCTTCTCACTTTCCTCATTCTTTTCTTATTCTTCAAGTTTATCCTCTTTCTTCTATTCTTCCTCTTGTTGAATATAATCCATTTTATCACCTTCTTTCTTTGGTTCATCCCTTGGGGTCCGAGCATACACTTTTGTTCCAAATTATTGTTGAGTAGAGGAAGGAGTTTTCTAAGGAGAGACCACATGTTGGGGAGAATTCAACTTAGACAATTTATTGGTGAACCATTTCTTGGTTCTTGGGAGAAAAGGAGTTGTAAGATCATCAAGATTATATTTCTCCTTTGTCACCAATGAATGGTGGGGAGAGGAGAGTATTGGATAGAGTTAACAAATTTGGGTTCAAACAATTCAATTTTTTCTTCAATCATGCCTTCTCTCGTACATTACACACCTTTAAGTCTTGAATCTACTGGAGTATCATTCTCCAATACATCCTTTTTCTTACTTCAAACTCATGATCACAATCATCCCAATAATATTCAATGGTGTGTACATGAAGGTATGAGAGACAAATATTATTGTTGATGAAGTTCTTACTATCAAGGGATGCTCTCTTTTAAAATTTATGCATGTGGAAAGAAGACATCTCTCAATGTTTTGTTCATTAATACAGGACCTACAAGTATAATTTCCTAGGGATATTGGGAATTGAATTCCAAATACCTTCTTATCTCTACAAGTTCCATGAGAGAATATCAAGCTGCCTATAGAGATCAATGAGAATTATCTTGTCATTACAATAAATGGGAGCTTGTATGGGATTCCATAAAATCCTGTCATTGTGATGTATGAAAATATATGAAATTAGATGAACATGCTTCCATATATAGCTATCAATTGTTTGGATTCCTAAGAATTTATTTTGGTAACATTTTCTTCGAGAAATCTAACCAGTAACATGGTGAAGGAATCATTAACTCTCATATAATGGATTTTTTTGTTATCAAAGGTCAAGTGGGTATAAAATTCATAGATTGAGAGATTTTTCTTACAACCTTGACTTGAAAAGCCAATCTAGATTCTATATTCAATAATAGTATAGATAAAATAGGAGGTCATGTGGAAACATTTGGTTTGATGAACCTAAATAAATTTTTGGTTTATGTTATCATAAATTATCTCTCCCCAATTCATAGTTTGTTTTCCTTCACGAATTAGATTGATGAAGATGCACATCCAATATTTAAACTCCTTGGTTGAAGGAAGGCCCATCACTCTTGCTAGAAGGGTTATGATGTCAGATATTTCTTCAATAAAGTCATTTCTGTACAAATTCTTTGGGATTTTTGAGGGTCATTTCTTCTTTGTCTTTGACCAAGACTTCACAATCATTATCTAGTACTTGTTTAGAATTAAATAGCACTCCCTTTGAGCTTCAGATAGAGTCAATACTTTGGAATTGTCAAAAGTGGGATACCAAGGGCCATGTTGATATGGTGTGCATCTAATTAGGTAATTAACTGACCTTAGGGATCTCTCAATTCCTTAGTTTGAGGTTAAAAGCATGAGGCACAAGTTAGGATGGTGTCAGTACATTTTACTAAAGTAGGAAAACCTCTAGCATGGGCTAGGCTACTGCCAAGAATCCTTTGGGCCAATGGAGATGGGTTTTTTTCTCTCATTCTTCTCTAGACTTATATCAAATCCATGTGCTTGACATCACTATCACCAATTTATGGAAAAAAGTTTCAAGGAAGAAATTGGTTCATATCCCACATATTGGAACTTCATTTTGGTTGGATTAAAGGCACTAATAATGATAAAAATGTTCTTCCCTGAAAATTGGAAAAAAAAGGGCAAAGAGGCACAACCGCTAGAAAACTATGAAACAAGAGTTAAAATGGTGAAAAAAACTTATTGTTTGGATGAGGGAAAATGTGTTTTCTCTATAGTCCCAATACACTTGAAATTTTTGAATTTGGCTTGCCAATGAAAACTATTTGGAAAGAAAATGGTCATGAGTTGAGTGACAATGATAGGACAAAGCTCAAAGCAAGAAAATGCAATAGTGTGAAATGGATGGGAATGAATGAGCAATTCAATTTATGACACCATGTAGAATTCCCTAACCTGCTTCAAATTGAAAAATTGATGTTTTAAAGGAACAAAATAATTGTTCAAGGAGTGCAATTAAATTCTTATGTTTTTGAAAAAGGGTTTAATGTAGAGAATGCGGGTTATCGGGTAACATATGGAACTGTTGAACTATTCCATTAGTTCCTCATATGGACGATATAGACTATTATTGTTATTTTGACCAAGAATTGAGTGAGCTCGATAATCAACAAACTAGTGGAATGTAATCATTGTTCCACTCATGCCAATGAGCACTGATTTTGTTGATGCGCTTGATTTTTTGCTTAGAAGGCCAGGTAGGGTGGTAAGTTGGGTAACAAAAGGAAACATGGGAATTGTTCAAATAGTGCCAACAAACCTCAAATTCACTGAATATATATGCATTATGCCCAAGGAGCGGTTTAATAGGTGAATTAGAGAAATCTTATAACCATGGAACTATTCTAACAGTTCCCAAATCAACCAAATTTCCCAATTTGAATAAAGAATTCCTATAAGGAAGAAAAAGAGGGAACAAGTGGAACAAGGGAATTGCTCAACATGTTCTTCGAACATCCAATTTTCTCATTTTGAACCCAAATTAAATTAAAAAATGACTAACTCTTTCTCCGGAAGGACTCAACAGGGGGGAAAGGGTGACCAAAACATGAAGAATTTATCCATGACTCCAATGTTTCAAAATTTTATTTATCCATGACAACAACTAGATATTTTCGAGGACATGAATTGATTGAATAGAGTACAAATGAGACATAATTTCAGACTCCAAAATCTCAAGGTTCATTGGACCAGTGTCTTATCCATTGGGAGAAATAAAAATATGTAGACAAAAGAGAACTCGAATAAGGAAGTATAGAACATATAAATGACAACAAAAGAGATAAAAAAAAACTTATGCACAAGGGAAGGACACTCATTTAACACTTATACAATTTGGAGATATTTCCCATTATATGGTAATGGGAGGGGATTCCCATCCATATAAGCAAGGTAATATGTATTTTCACCACAAAAGTGTCAAATCTGGAAAGAACCAAGCTAGAGATAATCAAACTTACCATGGATTCCATGAGGCTCTCTTCACTTGTCTCAAAGAAAGACAAGATCTCCAACTTGAAACTTGTGAGACTGACCTTTCTTATCCAAAATGACTCTACTTCAACAAAGAAGGAAAATGAAGAAACAAGGTTTTGTATATGTTAATAACCATCCACTTTACATGTGCAGAGTGGTGGTGGTTATGAACCGCCACCCAACCAGGGTGGTGGTCTATAACCACCGCCCACCAAGGGCGGGGTCCCGTGACCGCCGGGTCTACATTGGCATCAATCCCTGTCACTTTCGGATAAAAATAAAATTTGAAACAAACAATCCCAAAATTGGAAAGGTTGTCTGTGTCTCTTCTCCTCCATGACCTTTCCCATCCTCCAGTGCACAGGAGGACATGAGAAAGGCTATAAATACATGTAGGAAGGAGAGTTTTGATTATCGGAAGCAAGAGACTTCATGGGAGTAAGTGTAAGAGTTCTAAAGTGTTGGAATTGAGTTTGTAGAAGAAAGAGTTTGAGAACAAGAGAGTCAAGTAGTTGGGAGGAAGTGTGAGACATTGTCAATTTCCTTTCTCACTTATTGTAAAGTTTGTATCTCTTATATTTTGAAATTGGCCAATAAAGTAAAAAGGGAAGAAAGAGTTGTTTTCCCTTCCCGATTGGTTTTCCTCCTCTGAGGTTTCCAGGATAAAAATCCTTGGCATATGTGTGTGTGTTAATTCATTTCTCTTTGCAAATTTCAGTTCTAAGGCATAAACAATTCAATCACTAGCTCAACTGTCATTTTCTATTTGAAAGTAGAACAACAATATAATTGTGGTTTTGTGAACGAATTCCAAAGTAGATAGTTTACATATCATTTTGGTATCAGAGCTAACAAGTATCCAGACTTGTGGTATTCGTTCTTGGATTTGTATGACAATGACGAGATCTAAAGGCGAAGAGGCTTTACCTTGCGATCCAGATATTTCTACAAGGAAGTGGAAACAGAGAATTTGGGGACAAATGGAGGAAGAGAACTTGGTCCGTAGAATCGAGATGTTGGAGACCATGATGGATAGGATGTTTAGAAGACAAGAAGAACTTGCAGATTTGCAAAGAAGATGACTTCTTGTTAAGCAAAGACTCCATGGACTCAATGGTTCGAGGCTTAGCCAAAAAATTGGCATAGGGAGGAGCCACCATGAGGAAGAATATGGGGAAGAGCGTGAAGAAGAGACTTCAAATGCAAGAGAGAAGGTAAAATCTGATCATGCTCCTTTTAAAGTTGAGAACAAAAGTTGAAATTAAAAGCTTTTGAAGGACAAGTAGATGCAAATTGCTTGATAAATGGTTAAAACAATTAGAAGTCTACTTTAGCATCCATAATGTCACTGAGGCACAAAGGATCACCTTTGCACATCTCAAAATGGAGGGACACGCTCTGGTTTGGTGGGAAACCCATCTAGCCACTTGTGAAAAGAAGAAACGTCCTATTGTGAAATCTTGGCAAGAATTTAAAGAATTACTTAGAGCTAACTTCTATCCTATTGGCCACAAGACTGACCAAATGATTAAATGGCAATATTTTAGACAAGGCAATGGTCAAAGTGTGTAGACTATACTACAATGGAGTTTCGAGGTAGGCAGGCCATGTTGTTGAATATGGACTTGGAGGATGAGGATATTCTGACTAAGTACTTGGGAGGACTTCACACTCACCTTCAAGAAAATTCATCTCCACGAAGCCCAAAGATCTCAACGAGGCGTGTGTGTAGGCATACTATATAGATGATGAAAAGAAGCAAGGAGAAGCAGAGCCAAGGGAAAAGCAATCAAAAAATCAAGAAAAAAAGAACATGGGAAAACAAGTAACAAAGGTAAGTGGAAAGGGAAAGGTAAACAAGTTGCCACTACTTTAAATACTTGTAAAGATCCCAAGAATTTTTGCAAGAACTGTGATATCAATGGTCATACTGACGCTACATGTTGAAGTTGCATCCGGAGTTACATCCGAAGAACCAAACCAAGGACTCAAAGAAGTCCATGACAACTATAAAGATAAAAGGGGAGGTGGAAATCAAAGATGACTCTGATGTAGATGAGAGGCTTGGATGCACGACCACCAACATGGACAACCAAGAGAGAGATGAGTAGACTATTCCAGATCAAAATCCAGATCAAGAGAACTAAGGTAAATGCTTTGGTTGATACCGGTTCTCGTCTAACTTGATTTCTGAAGTAGTTGTAAAGAAGCTTGGTCTTGAGACTTACGAGCATCCACACCCTTATCCTTTGGGTTGGGTGAAGAAGGGTGTTGAAATTCAGTAACAAAAAGATGTAAGGTCAAGTTTGGGATAAATTCCCAATATATTGATGTATTGAAGTTGATGTTATTCCACTTGATGCTTTTTGATGTTGTTTTCGGGAGTCCTTACTTGTATATCAGGGATGCTATATTTATGAGAAGGGAAAACCGATACAGATGGGTCAAGGATGGGATCAACTACAACATCCGGCACACCAACGTAAGACACAAGTTACTATGGTGAGTGCTAACCAAGCAAAATGACTTATTCAGAAAATCATAATCAGTTTTGTTTACTTTTGTTAAAGGATAAACAAGATGGGGTAGAAGTTTCAGAGATTTCTAACCAGGAAAACAAGATTTGGATAGTATTATTCAGTCTTTTTAGAAGTTTTTTCAGGCTCCCAGTGGGTTACCACCAAAATGGGAAGTAGAGCATGAGATTCAATTGTTTCAGAGTCCCCTCTACCGAACATCGGTTGTATAGGAAATCCTTGTTGGAGAGTACTGAAGTAAAGAAACAACTCCAGAACTACTAGACTAGGTGTGATACGTCCGAGCACCTCACCATGTGGTTCACCTATTGTGATGGTGCCAAAGAAGGATGGTTCTTGGAGAATGTGCATCGACTACCGCGCTTTTGAACAAGATCACCATAAAGAACAAATATCCACTTCCCCACATAGATGATCTCTTGACCAGCTTCAACATGCCAAATTCTTCACGAAGTTGGATCTCAAGTCAAGTTATCACCAAGTCAGAATGAAGGAGGAGGATATATGGAAGACTTCCTTCAAGACAAAAATAGGGTTTGTATGAGTGGTTAGTACTTCCATTTGGTTTATGCAATGCACCCGCTACATTTATGAGATTGATGAATGATGTATTGTGGGATTTCATAGATTCATGTGTCATTGTTTATCTAGATGATATCTTGATTTTTAGTGCCACATGGGAGGAACATCTAACTCATTTGCAACAAGTCTTGCAAGTTCTCAAGGAGAAACAACTACTTTGTAATATGAAGAAATGTGAATTTTCCAAATAGTCACTTGTCTATCTTGGGCACGTGGTTGAGGAGGAGAGCTACGAGTGGATCCAAAGAAGGTGGAAGCCATCACCAATTGGCCAACACCAACAAGAGCCACAAAGACTAGGAGTTTTGTGGGAGCAATACAATACATGCGGAAGTTCATTCCGGGCTTCTCCATGATTGCAACACCTCTACACACAGTGGCCGCAAAGAGTAAGGGTTTTGACTGGGGTAAGGAACAAGACAAAAATCCTGAGTTATTAAAATACAAGATTAGTCATGCACCAATACTTTCTCTTCCTAATTTGCAACAACCCTTTGAAGTAGAGACAAATGCCAATGATTATGCTATGGGCACAATGTTGCTTCAGGGAGGTAAACCCGTATGCTATCATTCTAAAACTTTTACTTCAGCAAAGTTAAAGGATATTCAATATATGATAAGGAAATGTATGCACTAGTTCAGGAAATTAAAAATGGAAGCATTATTTGTTGGGTAAAGAAACTATTGTGCACACTGACCACAAACCTCTCCAATATTTGCAAGCACAATCTAAATTACAACAAGCAAGGCACTACAAATGGATGGGGTTCCTTCAAAGAATTTCATCTGGTGATCAAATACAAGAAGGGTAGTACAAACTTGGTGGCAGACATGTTGTCTAGGCCACCTACACAGAGAAAATCTCCTCTTGGCCACTATCTCTCAGATCGAGCCCTTCACGAAGGAAGCTTACGGAGAGGCATATGCCCAGGACAGAGACTTTGGGGTGACATTTCAGCAGTTGCAGTCCCAAGGGGCTGAAAGGATGGGGATTGAAGATTGTTATCTCAAGGATGGGCTGCTCTACCGATGGGGGAAGCTTTGTGTGCCTAAAGAAGAAAGACTTCTATTGATGAGGGAAGCACATACCTCAAAGTAGTGGGACATTTCGGTGTTGGTAAGACCCTAGCCCACTTGCAAAGGTACATGTATTGGCCCAATATGCAAGAAGAAGTATCAAAATTTATACGTGGATGTAAACTTTGTTGTACCAGCAAGCCTAAGACTAGGAAGGAGGGTTTGTATATGCCTTTTCCAATACCTACTCATCCATGGGAGGACATTTCTATGGACTTTGTAGGAGGATTACCTATGTCTAAACATGGCCATGACTATCTCTATGTTGTTGTTGATAGATTCAATAAGATGTGTATTCTTATGGCATGTAAAAAGACAATAAAAGCACATGAGGCAACAAATCTTTTCTTTGCTAATGTATGGGTGCATTTTGGCTTGCCAAAGTCTATTGTTTCTATAGGATTCCAGGTTCTTGGGGAAGTTTTGGACTACTTTGTGGGACAAGATGGATACCAGGTTACAGAGGAGCACGACTTTCCATCCACAAATAGATGGACAGATAGAGGTGGTGAACAAGACTTTGGTACAATTGATCAGAGGGTATAATAGAAAATACCCAAGGACTTGGGATGAGTCCTTAGCCTACATTCAACATTCCTATAACCGGGCAAGTACACACATCCACTATGAAGTCACCATTTGAAGCATGCTTGGGATATCTACCTACAAAATCCACTGACATATAGCAATTGGGAAAAGGATGAGGAGGAGGAGACACGAGACACAAAGGTGACTAGAGAAAACAAATTCATTGAGAGGATCCGAAAATCCATCTCAAAGTCAAAGAACAATTAGAGAAATCTCAAGCCAAGTACAAGGCTAGGCATGATCAACACAGAGAGAGAGCATAAGCTTCATGTTGGAGATAGAGTTTGGCTTTACTTGAGCAAGGAGAGACTACAAGGTCAAGCACGAAAGCTCAAGCCACTACGATATGGACCCTTCACCATATTGGAGCAGTTGGAGAAAATGCCTTTCACTTGATTTTCCACCATTTATGAGGATGTACTCAATAGTAAACTATGAGAACTTTACACCTATATGAGCCATCCATGCTAGATGAAGATGAAGGAACTACAATTGCTACCTTCCATTGAGGATTGTGTCTTGACTCACGAGGTGAATTGGAGGAGGATGTAGTGTTGCAAAAAAAAGGTCGAGAGACTAGAAGAGGTCCACATGAGTCTTGGCAGGTTGGACTGAAAGGGAAGACACCAAGGCAGGCCCGGTGGTACTCAAAGGAGCAAGTGAGGGAATTATTTCCTCATCTACTCCCCCACTAAGCTTTTGTGGGACCAAAAGCCTCCTAAGTAGGGGAGGTGTGATCCATAGGATCCAAAATGACTCTACTTCATCGATCAACCAAACAAGAAGGAAAATGAAGAAACAGGTTAGGTTTTTCTATATGTTATGTAAACCACCGCCACTCATGTAGAGTGGCGGTTATTACAAACCACCACCCAACCAAGGGTGGCGTCTCAGAACCACCACCCAGCCAGTGGCGGTCCTGACCACCTTGGGTCTCAGCATTGGGCGGTGGTCTTGTCACTTTTAGATAGAAAATAAAATTTGAAAACAAATAGTCCCAAAATTGGAAAGGTTGTCCATGTCTCTTCTCCTCCATGACCTTTCCCATCCTCCAATGCACATGGGAGGACATGAGAAAGGCTATAAATACATGTAGGAAGGAGAGTTTTGATCATCGAAGCAAGAGACTTCATGGGAGTAAGTGTAAGAGTTCTAAAGTGTTGGAATTGAGTTTGTAGAAGAAAGAGTTTGAGAACAGAGCAAGTCAAGTAGTTGGGAGGAAGTGTGAGACATTGTCAATTTCCTTTCTCACTTATTATAAAGTCTGTATCTCTTATATTTTGAATTGGCCAATAAAGCAAAAAGGGAAGAAAGAGTTGTTTTCCCTTCCCGACTGTTTTCCTCCTCTGGAGGTTTCAGATAAAAATCCTTGGCATATGTGTGTGTGTTAAATTCATTTCTCTTGCAAATTTCAGTTCTAAGGCATAAACAATTGTTAATGTCATATTCCTACACTTTAGTAATCCAATTTCCACTCTTGGAATCAAGTTCTTTTTGTGTCAAAATGGATCTAATAAATTTCGATCAGGAATAAAAATGGTGGAGTATGAGTTAAGGATATAAAACCTAAATTTTTATACTAATTTGACAATGACAAAGACATGTTTTTCCATCTGAGAATACTTGAGCTCATGTGGTTTCAAAACATAACTCATGAAGGAAATGGGTGCTTTAATTTCCTCATTGTTTTTCTGGACTAGAATTACATAAAGAGTGTGCTTATATGTATAGCAATAGATAATGAAGTCCTTGTCAAAGTCTTGACAAACAAGAACAAAAGTTTTTAAAATACCTTCATTTATCTCATTAAAGTCTTTCTTTCCCTATAAAATCCAATGGAATGATTGTTTCCCTTTCATCATTTCAACAATATGACAGGTTAATTAAGTAAAGTTTGGGATAAATATCTTGAGAAAATTAATTTTATCAAATGAGTGAACACCTTTTTTGTTGGTTGGAAGAGAGATATTTTGAATAAATTGCACTCTATCTGGGTCAATCTTGATCTCATATTTTGAAAAAATGTGACCAAGGAGTTTCCCTTTCATTACCCCAAACATAGACTTTATAGGATTGAGGGAAACACCATCATATTTACACCTTTGCAAAACAAGTTTGAGATGTTGAAAATGATCCTTCCTATCCTTAGAGAACATCATAAGATCACCAAGATAGACAACAATGCATTTTTTCTTAAAATATCTAAAGGTCATATCCATTTCTCACTAAAAAGAGGCTCCAACATTGATGAACCCAAAAGGAATTCTCTTGAAAGAAAAATTACCCCATGGAGTGGTATTTAGGATATTTTATGTCGATCTCGAACATCAACCTCAATATGGTTAGAGCCTAGAGAAGCCATCAAACATGGATAACATTTTTGTTATGGTTACTGCTTTTAAGAAATGGTCCATGATGGGAAGAGGGTAATTTTATTTCATAGAGGATTGATTTAGATTATGGAAAATCAACACAAATCCTTATTTCACCATTTTCATTCCTTAGTGGAATGATGTTTACAATTTAAATGGACTGATGAATGGGGAAAATAATTTTTGCATTTAACATTTTTTGAATTTCTTGATAAATTGTCCCACAATTTTAGGATTGTATTGTATGAAAGGTCAATACCTTGCTTCAAAGGAATGTGGTTTTGAATTTATTTTGTCTTGAAAGTTTACAAATCTTCATGAGAATATGCCAACACATAAATATAAATTTTCAAAAGTTTCAAAATTTTCTTCTTCTCTTCATCAAAGAAACACTTAACAACATTGACAATTTTGGGATTTTCATCAGTTCCTAAATTTATCTTTTCACATTTAGATGTTTGGTTAATGTCTTATGATGCCTTACTTTTGATAAAATGGCCATGTTTGTTAAAAAGATATTATAAACTGAGTAATCCTTTTAGTATTTTATTTCCCTTCAATGTAATTTAACCATCTTAATAAGCTTCAAATTTAATTCCCTCTTCAGAATAGATGAAAGTGTTTCCTTATACCCATCTTCACTTCCCTCAAAATACAACTGGTTTAAGTTATCTTTTAACTCAAGAAAGGAAATGAGGTGTTGATCATCGTTGAAAACTTTCCAGTTCTCTACATTATCAAGAACACTAGGCTTGAAGATCATTTCAATAGTGTATTTGTTTTGATTAAAATCTGGATGTGGCACCAATAAAGAACCTTAGACTTCTAAGGATTTTCCTATTGAATTACTCTCTCTTGATACGACATTGATTGAAAAAGCTTCAAATAAATTGATTAAGTCCCATACCATATTCCTGTAATGCTTTAACCTTTCATTTTAACTTGGAAAAGACCCCAAACCCGCTTCACTATGAGTTCAACATCACCTTGCTCTAGAATATTCTTGATTCCCATTTATTTTGCTTCTATCAAACCAAGTATAAGAGCGTCATACCTAGTGGTGTTTTTTGTATTCGAGAATTGTAGTTTATATGAGAATAAATGTGCTTTATCAGAAGGTGAGATGAGCACTACTCCTACTCCTGAACTAGTATAAGAACAAATACCATCAAAATTAATAATCCAAATGGCATTTAAATCATCTTGAATGACCTTTTTGGAATCCATTCTTGAGTCAAACATAATCATATAATTTCCATTACCAATATCTTGATACAAGACTTATGATCTAGGGTTTTCCATTTCATGAACAATTTATTTTTCTTGTCTTTCAATTAGTACTTTATTCATTTTTCCTTTTATCAGTAATCAAAGAATGAGACCAATCCATTTGAATTTCCCTCCCACATCTCTCGAAAAAATGTTCTAATCCAAAGAATTTCATAAGAAGCCAAAATATCAACAATTAAGAAGGTAGTTTTGACTCTTTTTTTTGGAAAACCTATGAAGGCAACCTGGTGATTTAATCTAAATTGAATTAAATCTAATTTCAAAGTAACTACTATAATGAATGATATACAAGTGATAAAATATAGTAATTGATAAGAAACAAGCATGCAATAATATGAAACCCTAAGCAAGAGGAAGAGAGAGGGTGACTTTGCTGATTTCACACAATCTGGAGATGATCTGGGTAGGAGAACTGTCAAAGTAGCATGCAAGTAGTGTTGTCAAAAATGACTAGAGGTTCTGAGACTCATATATGTGCAGGAAATAAGTTACCACAGAAGGAAAAGAGCACCCATGTGCCAATGATTGATCTTAGTGCTAGTGTCCAGCCGGTTATTCAGTTATGTCCTTTTCTCGTGTAGGAGGAGCTTCGTTGTTGGATTCCTTTTATCGCTCTAGTTTTTCTCCTAGATCTTAGATTATACCTATAACCTGCAAAGAGAGATATCTAGTTGCACATGCCCATAAACCACATCAAACCCTAACAAATAAGATGTAGAATGTGGAGTCGTATTGACCCCTACAGTCACCCGAAGATTAAACTTAGTACTGAGCGTTACACTACATTTCAGATTCCATGTAGTTCTATGTGAATTTGTATGTAATGATTTCCTTGTGCAAGTTGTACAGTAATAGAATGGTAGATCTAGGATGTAACAATGTATAGAATGTGTGAGATGTAATAAAATGAACCCCCTTTTATGTTGTGTATGTAGGGTGATGAAACCCTTATCCCTTGTGTGGATGTTCTAGATGAATGATTTGAAATGCTCCTTGTGCCTCTGAATGCAAGCTTAGGTGATGATAGGTAATGCTTAATGCTTAGCCCCTTATTTGGGAGCTATAAATATGTGTATATATATGATTCCTATGTTTGAATTTTGTAATTGACAACTAAAAGGCCGACCCAAAGTTGTTAAAGATAACCAAAAGATGAAAGAGACCCAAAAGAGTGAGAAAAGGTGAGAGAGAATCGGGAGAACCCGGGAGGGATAAGTAGTGCATGGGAACTTCCGTCCCGATCAGGTGCTAGTGTCTGAGGCCATAAAAGATAAATAAATTTAGTTCTGGTAGGTCTGTAGGGTGTGTAAGGTCAAATAAAGTAGAATAGAAAAAGAAAAAGGCCCAAAAGATGTCAATTATTAGTTTTCTTTCTTAGGAATCATGTATATATTAATATGCTCTAGGACCTAGAAATGTACCCAAGTGCATAGATTTTTTGTCTACATTTTGTCCCCACTTTAAAATGTTGAGTGAATACTCGATAGCATAAATTAGATAGAAGATGCGTACCTTTTGATCCTATAGAAAAGAGTGTAGCCGATAAAGTGCCAAGTGGAAAAGTGATGCGTGAAGTGACCGTAATGTGAAGTGTGGAAACTAGGAAGGGGAAGTAGACCTTAGGGGTGGAGTGTATGTGTAGTAGTTTGTCTTTGGAGCTTGTGTTTGCTTATGTGAGCTGATTCTTGTTGCACATAAGGATGAACCTACAAAAGAAGAGAAAGAGAGTAGTCAAATTTCTATATATAGAAATTAGAGTAACATGTGTATAAGTAAGTAAAAGTGTAAAAGTATTTAAAAGGAAAGTGTGCACCTAATGTATAAGAGTGTAAGAGATAGAGAATTGTCCTGATTTGCTTGGAGTTGTTGCTGAATTTGTTACCAAAGGGTGGGGTTTTGGGCGATATCACGCCAAGAGAATTTTTTTTGGGAAATTTCATGCCAAGAACATGTTTTTGGGTGATCATGCCAAAGATGAGTTTTTGGGTGATCTCATGCCAAGAAAAGAGTGTTGGGGAGAGAGGTATAGTTTTTCTCTCCTTCCATGATGCTTCCCAAATAAGTGCCATCAGAGATGGCACATCAGGTTTATGTAATCGAATGTAAACTAAATGTAGCTTAATTTCGTAATTGGAGTCAAGTGATTAATATTGTAGAACTGTGTTGTTAACTTCTAGAAACTATGTTGCATTGAGAAACTATCTATTTTGGCTCCCAGGACACAAACACCTAGGGGTGACACAACCACCCACCCCTACTGTCTAGGATTGGGTGCTAGTGTCTACTCTATATATGTGATCCAAGTCTGCTTTCGACCACTATGTAACTATGCCAATCATGTACTTGTGCGACTGATCTCGATATCTATCTCTCGTATTGTCAGTAGGGGGTGAGTTTCTCATCTAAATGATGCCCCCTTATTTGGGGTGCATGTGAAGAAAATAGGAGAAGAAATCCCAAACGAGAGGTTTGGATAATCGATATCCATATCTCGATATTGGTACTTGCGGGGGTAGGGGATGTTCATGGTAGAATCCAAGGCACATGCAAACAATATGGGCTAATAACAAGTATTAATGCAAACAAAGCTAACATGTAAAATAAGACAATGTAGAAAACAAGTAGGAAAACAATATGGAAAATGAAAAACATGTTTCATACATGGGACATCACTCATAATGTCACAAGACAATCAGAAGAGACCAAAAGAAAACAATTATCAAACAAGACATATAATATAGCCCACAAACAATAACAAACAATAGTAAGCAAGTAGTAAGAAAAAGTTGATAGATAACCATGGTTGTATTGATCCTGCAAGGCCAATGCTACACATGAATCACTTGTTAGCATGTTAGAGAGATAAATAGTATGTCAAAGCATGTATAGATCAACCAAAAGTAAAGTGATAATAATAATTAGTAAAGATTGTAACTATAGGATCTGTGATGTGTAGAGTATGAGAGTAGTAAAGGTAGATTCCCCTAGGAGCCTCAATAGGAATGGTAAAGAGCATTGTCAAGCATCATGCATCGTGTATGAATCTGTGAAAGGTCATGCATTCACCTTAAGATACCAAGTGAACGTGCATGTGTATATAGAAAAATATAAATGACATACTAAGTATCCAACTAGCATGGAAAACAAAGTGTACATGTAAGTAGTATAAGCTAGCCAGAGTAAATGAAACCAATATGTGTAAATGTGATGTATATGTGATGGTGTGTTGTGATGTGTGGAATGTGAAAATGAGGAGAGCCACGTTTCCCCACAATAGATGTGCATGAGATGAGGCTCATTTAGAAACACTCCCTCAACAGTCAAGAATGAACCATAGAACAAGAGTACATCATTGGGAAATGATGGTACAATGTATCATAGATGTGAGAGTGTGTAGAAAATATGTATTGTGAAGCACGAATCATGAAGTGTATATGATGTGAGGTTCATTTGATAATTGGACCCTCAATAGTAAAGTATGAACCATGGAGCTAGAGTGCGTCATTGGGTAAGGATAGTATAGGAAGAGTGTTGAAAATAAATGCTAGATAAGTGTTAGTGTGAAGCACGGAGTGTGAAATGTAGCAAGTGACTAGGAGTAGTAAGTAAAGACATAAAATGGTGGTGGAGAGAAGGAAGAATAGTGCAATGCCTCCCAAGTGTGCCAGGAATGGAAAGTTATCCGACGATAGTGAAGAGCGAAGGTCCCTTAATTGGTATCCAAGAAAGAGAGAGCATGTGATGATGGTAAATGACCGGTGATGTAGGGGAATACCTATGTGCATGTGGAGGATACCAATGTAATGAATGAGGTGGATAACAGTGAGAGAAATGGGCAACCTGAGGAGGGGACTTAGGATGACAATGTGGACTAATATAGTAGTGAGGTCAACAAGGTCATGTATGAATAGGACAGGTAGGTGTATGGATGGAGCTAGACTAAATTCTTATAAGAGGACTAAATATCAAAACTGGTGCAAGAATATCTTTAATAGTGGGCCGAGGAATGGTGTGTGTAGTGGGACACCTTTGATGGTGACAACTTGTTAGTCATAGATGAACTTCAGAATGCACAACAAAATATAGAAAAATACTTTGTTGATTAATTCTGTAAACAACATATAATTATATAGGGATGAAACTCCTATATTTAAGGAGGTTGTTATAACAAATTACCCCTCTAAATATTCCCGTGAACTATCTATGTAATATTGTTATAACCACAACAATATTACTAACAACATTACAAACGACCCAAATATCAATATAACCAACCATACTAACAAACTACTAATTTACTAATCACCGTAGTAATAATATAATCACCACATGTGAACACTATATTCCTAACATTCCCCCTTAGTGTTTACATGGTAGAAAAATAAATTTCGCACTTCTTCCTATACAGCCCGCCCTTGTGCTTGTTCATGATCTTGACACAACATTTGAACTAAAGTTAGAAGGAACACATCAACTTCTTATCAACCATGTGCTTTTAGTAACACATCCGACCGACGAGGATGGGAACATGCTCATGAAGCATCCGCTATCAACCAGTCACTATAGGGAACACATCCGACTCCAAGAATGTGGGAAATCAAGTAGGAACACATCTGAACAACCTTCAATAGTTTTCTAGAGGCTAACCACAAACCTAGGTATGAACAGGAACGCATATGACCGCTCAACCTCTTTAGACCGATGATGCCACGTCTCTCTGTGCTATCTATTCTTCACTATGTTATTACATCAGGGAATAATGTAGAAATACTCACATATACAAGTGAAAAGGAATGACCCTATGTTCTTATTTCTCACACTATACTAGAAATATGAAAAGCGCAACGAGAAACAAAAACACTTCACACATGTTCCACCAAATCAATGAAGCAGCCATTTATCATGGCGACGATGAGAGGTCGTTGATTATCCTCTAGCCTCTAATGCCTCCATCCTCCATCATACATGCTGCTAACTCAACAGATGTGCACATGAATCACATTCATTTGCACATTGACCTTATTCTTTTTTTTCCTCCTACAATGTGAAACACTTTATTTTCCGGATGTCGAGTAACACCGAAAATGTGTCCGTAAGGAAATGTTTTTTTTAAATGGCATGAAATTTGATAACTCACAAATTTGAAAAAAAACACTTAATGACCACTCAAATTTTAACATTTGAACTGATTTTAATAAAAAAAAACAATCGACTCAACAAAACTACATTTGTACTTTTGAAGGCCCTCATTAAAAATTATGACTACAAACACAAACTAAACTAAAAGACACAATTATAAATAATTAAACACCTAATAATATTGACACACCACGAGGACAATAAAATGAGAATGAGGAATTCAACCAACAAATTATTTGCTAGAGGAGATACTCACCGACTTGGCACCTAATATGATAAAAACATGATAGGATACTAAATAGACCGTTATGTTTCACCAACTAGTTCCTTTCTTAGACCCTTTGCTAGGTCCACAAGCTCTTCATCATGAGATTCTTCACTTTCACTTTCATCTCTCTTCTCTTTCTTCACTATCTTCACTTTTCTCTTGTTTCTCTTCCTCAACTACTACTGTAATCTCTTTTCCTCTCATATCTCTCATACTTCTTTCTTCATCTTCTTTCTCAAGTGTTTTCTTGTGCACCATACCTCTCTTATTTTCTAAAATTTGCAAAAACATGTTTAAGACCTCTTCTAGTACTTCATCATCTTCTTCTTCACTAGTTTCACACTTTTGATATGTTATCTCACATTTCTTTGGTTCACTCTCTTAAACTCGCATACATGTTTTCTTGTTTCTCAACAAGAATAGCTTAATAGCCATTATCATAATCACGTTCCCTAAACTGATCTCTTTCCTTTCAACATGTTCTTCACTCAAATCTTGATCATTTACAAAGCTATCAAACCTACTTTCTATATCTTTCTAAGTATTTACAAACAAGAAATCTTCATTTTGCATTTGAAAATAACATACCCCATTAACAATATTCTCTAGTGTTGTTGCACCTTCTTTGTCCTCATCCAACTCCCAAATTCTCTCATACAAAACTTCTTTGACTTCTTATTTCTCATTTTCTCCAAAATCAGATCTTCCACAACTCTTCAACCCATACGCACATCTAGATGTGCTAGCATCTCTGCTTACGAGAAATATTAATTTCATTCTTATCTAGGAAGTCAGTGAAACCATTCCAAGCGAATTTCCTCTCGACAAAATTGTAACTTTGTGTATTAGTGCCACAAGTGCATGCCCTCCTTCATGATAGGATATTAACTGGTTACTTGAGACAACACTTGGCAATCAAGCATTTTATGTGAACAAAATAAATCCCTATCAACAACAGTCGAAAGATTGCTAAACATCTCATGCAAATCTATGAGCAACGAGTAGAAAGAATGTGCAAAAGAAGGGATTTTATCATTGGGATTACAACCACGCATCGACGCGAGGAGCCAAATTTTTCATTTGAAATGGGATGTGATCTTGGCATTATCTAGGTCAGTGTACTAATAATAATTAAATCATATAGCTTATTATTTTAGTGGAATTTCTCGAGAATGATATGATGACACTTAGGTGAGTTGGGCGCTACTATTTATCAACACGTGGGCGGATTCGATCAAATGTAGAGAACATGGAGCAAGAGCATCCGAACCCCCATTTGGGAAAAAAATGATAGGGAACCCTCATCGGCCTCTTATGAGAGTGAGTCAACAGAGACATTTTGGACCACAGGGCGCACATTTGAATCTACCTGGCAACCTAGCCCTTGCACTTGGTTTTCTAGTTTCTAGTACAACTAGTAGTCAACAAGCTAGTTTGGGCAGTAGAGTAACAAGAGGTAGAGTTGAATTATCAACAAGTTCAGGAGTGAATCAAATATCAAGTACATTTATGGCCGGGTAGAGATATTTCCTATTATTTGGAGGACCGGTTGGAGGAACCTTTTCAAGCAAGTCAAATCGACACGTAACACATGTGTGCATAACTTTGGACTCACATCGGGGAGTAACAAAAATTCACAGATTGTAGGAGTTCAGTTTAGTACCATTGTTGTGACACATGGAAGTGCATCCTCTGGTTCAATTCCTATTATAGATGGAGGATCAGGAGGGATAGGTAACTTGGGATTTGGGGGATCTGGTGGATCTTGAGGTGAAGGTAACACATGAGGTTTTGGATCTGGTGAGCATGGTCCTCACCAACCCAAGAATATTTACATGGAGATGTTGCTTCATCTCCAGAGTATAGGGGAATAGAAGATGTTATTGAGCATGTCCATATGTGTGAGATACTGTGGCGTGTGAAAGGAATTACAACTTCAGAGTGCAAGGCTCACCATAGTTTGCAGAACTACGTTGCAGGGCATGCCACACAGCTAGTACATGAAGCTTGTCCTCGATCGACTTGTGTGGATTATACAGCGTTATGAGATGCTTTCATTAAGGAATTTTATATCCTTGAGTTCGAGCAGAAAAGTATAAGCATGCTTAAGGATATCAAACATGGCACTACTGAGAGTGTCCAAGAATATGATGCTCATTTCAAAACACTCTTGTCTAAACTATCATATGATATCCATGCAAGTCAACATGCACAATGGTTCATCGAGGCCTGATCACACCTTTTAGGAGGGCACTCTCACATAAGACTTATACAAACCGCATGCGAGGCACTTGAAGAAGCTCTGTGCTGAGGTAGTGAGAGCATAAAACTGGAGTGAGCCCATTCTTGGAAGCTTAGATTGCGGAAATGGAAAAACAGTTAGAGAAACTATCAACCAATACAACACATGAGACACACAGTGAATTTGGTGCATATTATGAAGTAGAGGGGCATACTAAGGATAGTTTTCCTCGCAGATCGGTGCACTCCTTATTACTAGATTGAGATATGTCATTTAGACCATGATGCAAGTTGTTTCCATTGTTACAATGCACGATAAGAAAGAACGTGTCCTACTATTATAAGATTTTCCTAGTCCAAACTCACAATACTGAAGATTGTAGGTTGATTGATCATATCCATGATGCCATTGATATTGGTGTATGACAGACATGGAGTTTCAAATAACTCTAAGGATAAAAGTGAGCAACATGATCATGATCATACTCAAGGGCAGCTATGATCAAAATGAAGGGTGCTTTGAGGGAGGCCATGGTAGAGGTCGAGGATACCATGGTGGATTTAGAGGTCGAGGCCATGAGGTGGATGAAGTGAGTTCCCTCATGGAACATGCTATACGTGTGGATCCCCTGACCATTATAGGCATGAATGTCCTCAAAACATTACTTGTTCTTTTTGGAAAGAATCATAACTATGAAGAGTTCCCAAACTTATATGAACATCTGAGAAAGAAGCAAAATAAGAGAACAAGGGCACATGGATGGTTAGAATACAATGCATCATGGAAAACCAATGGATGCCAAAGTTAGCACCGGATCCTGAGGTAGTACTTGTGAAGATTACTACATGCGCTGAGGCTGTGCGCCAGAGAAATGTTACAATAAAAGCCTACCATTACTAAGGAGGAGGTTTTACATGCAAAATACCCAGACCCTACACATCAGAAGGAGGTTTATCAGAAACCATGGAGGTACTCAAAAATATGCAGGTGAAATACAATGTTTAAAGGAATAGTCATGGAAGTTGGAACAAAAGAAGGCAAGCTGAGACTTTCCAATTGGATGTTGATGATCTGAAGGAAGTATGCAAGATGTTGTGTCAGAGAACATTATTCCATTACTAGGGAGTTGGTTAAAGGAAACACTCACACGCTTGGTATTGAGAATGGATGATAGATTTTTCATGCTAATCTCCCCCCATAGCTTGGATTATGACAAGGAGATCACTCTGAATGTTGTTGTGGATGGATGGATTTTGAGCAATATCTTGATTGACACAATGCATGGAAGTGAATGTGCTTACTTTAGATGCATGGGTTCAGATGGGTAGACCTCCATCAAGCCATCTTCCAATGTGTTATATATGGAAAATCGACTAAGGCCATGCCAATTGGAGTATCAAGGATGCATCCATTACTATACATGGGGCCAAGTTCACTGGGACTTTGAGGTCTTAGCACTTGCAAAAGTGAACAACTTCCCAACTCTACTTGGGCACCCTTGGTGCTATGCAAATAATGTTGATCTATGGTTCAATAAGGGATATATCAGTTTTGAGAACAAGGAAGAATGAGTTATTATCCCTTTGATAGATATGGAAATCTACACCTTATGTTGAGCCCTTAAGTGAAGAAGACCTGAACAAATTTATGTGCACACCATTCGAGATCCGGAAGCGCTTGAGCCATCTAAGGAAGGAATTATCCAATGGGATGATGCACATTCCATCAATGATACTACAAGTATTTCCTATGACAATTGGGCACATGGCACTTACGAGATGGTTGGGCATGAGGTAAGAAGTGTAACTATGCATAGCGTAAGCAGGCCACAATGTTTAGGTGGTTAGGCAATAACACACTGTACCTCCCAGACATTAACAAAGGAAACCCTGAGGTATTCCTGTGAGCCATGGAAGTACAATGGAAGGATCAGGTGGATAAAAGGAATATGTTAGTTTATACCCTACATGGGACAACAATGCACTAGGTGGATGGTTCATAGGGATAATCTTATAGAATGGAGAGAAGTGAGAATTTCTCTATCAACCCGGTTTCTCAGAGTAATGCACCTACTCAAATATGTGAATATCATGGTAATAATCTTGTTCAACACCACATTCAATAGTGTGAGAGACTCTGATAGAGGGGTAGAAGCTTTACCACCTTCATTATGGGTGCACAAACTTTATTTCACCTTGAGGTTGTGCGTGCACTTGGTATGTTTATGCGAGTTGCATAGAGAGACTGGAAATTGGCAAGACTTGACTCATAGGAATGATCCAAACTTTTGACTACTTCTCCACTAAACCTCCAAGTGAAAGAGGCATTATAGGTTATGAAGCAATTGACTATGGGAGATAGTGCAAAAGGCTAAAGAACTCATTCAGATTTATTTGGTGAGTCACCTAGAAGCACATTTTGACGAAGTAGATGAGATAGATGCAGAACTGCTTGAGTGCACTTTCCTAGAGAAGGAGAAAGGAAAGATGGTCTATATGGTGGATGATGAAGAAGTGGAAAATTTGGACATAGATCATTCAAAGGGTACACATGAGGTCTTAGATAATGTGGATGAGAAGGCACATGTGCACTACCATGAACCTATGAAGATGAAGAAAGTGAACATTGGCACGGATGTTGAACCTAAGGAGGCCATAATTGAGATTATTGGTCTGACTCTGAAGTGGCTAAGATAATTGAGTTGCTATGCGATTTCCAAGACTTGTTTCCTAGGGGCTACCATGAGTTGAAAGGAGTGCATGAATCTTGGGTGAGATGAAAATTAAGTTAAAGGAAGGTGTGCCCTAGTTAGGAAGAGACCTTATAGGATGAACCCTAACCTACATGTAAAATTTAAAGAAGAAATTGACAAGATGTTGAATCGGCATTATTGAGCCCATAGAGGAATCAAAGTGGGTTAGCCCTATGGTAATCAACATAAAGAAAGATGGAAGAATCAAGATTTGTGTGGACTACATGGAGTTGAATGTTGCATGTGTGATTGATCCTTTCCCTACACCATTCACTAGAGGAAATATTGGAAGGCATTATAGGGCACGAAATTTACTCTTTTACAAATGGATTCTCTGGTATCATCAAGTAAGAATTGCTAAAGAGGATCAAGAGAAGACAACTTTCACCACTAAATGGGGAAGTTTTTGCATACACAGTGATGCCCTTTGATTGAAGAACATGCCTATAGTATTTTTACATTGTTGTTCAAGCATTCCAGGATTTTATTCACAAATTCTTGCAGGTTTACTTGATGATTGACCATGTATGGGCTTATCAAGGATCATTGTGACAATTTGAGGTTAATGTTTGAGAGGTGCAGATAGTTAAGACATCTCTTTAAATATCAAGAAGTGTGTATTTTCTACACCTTTTGAACTCTACTAGGGCATATCATCTACAAGGAGGGTTTTGTTAGTAGATCCAACTAAGATTGCAGTCATTTTAGGCTTGAGGAACCCACCAGTCAGAGTGAGGTGTGTGGATTCTTGGGCCACACAGGTATTACAAAAAATTTATCAAAGGATATGCTAAGATTTCACACCTGGAGGAGTTATTAAAAGGTAAAGGGAAGTTCTATTGGGAGAACCACAACAATGCATTTGAAGCGCTGAAGGAGAGGCTTACTACGGTGCCTATTTTACATTTTCCTTCATGGAATCTACCCTTTCATGTACATGTGGATGCCTCTAGGCATGGCCATTGGCATAGTTCTAGCTCATCCTGAGAAGGTATTGTAGATCATCCTATCTACTTTTCTAGCAGAAAGTTGACTCCTGTAGAATAAAATTATACAACTACGAGCGCGAGGCTTTGTCAATGATCTACGCACTTGCATAAGTTCAGATAGTACTTGTTAGAACACCTTTTTTTTCTTCTATACAGATCACATGGCATTGAAATACTTGGTGAAATAAGCCCATTTTATAGAGGGGCATATGCCGATGGGTTCTATTATTCCAAGAGTTTGACTTTATAGTTGTGGTAAAGCCAGTAAAAGCAATTTTGGCCCAGATCACTTATCAAGGATTCAATCAGGAGAGGACACAGAGTATTGAAGATACAATGTTAGATGCATAGTTATACAGTTAAACCACGTGCCCTCGAAAGTTAGAGGATATTGTTGTCTTTTTACAAATAGTATGGCACCTAAAGGAATGAAGGCCTTGAAAAGAAACAACTTGCAATTCATGCCACACCTTTCATGTTGATCAATGGTGACTTATACAAACTAGGCCAGATGAAGTATTGCGTCGGTGTGTACTGGAGCATGAGCACATGAAAATCATGGAGGAGGCTCATGGTGGTATTGCAGTGGACACTATGCAGGTGATGCCACCACGCACAAAGATTCTACTAGCTAGTTTATGGTGGGAAACCTTGTACAAGGATTACAAGGAGTATTGTAAGGCATGTGATCACTTGTCAACACCTTGGAAAACCTGGGTAGAGAGATGAAATGCCTTTGAGGCCTATTACTAGTGCATAACCTTTTGAGAAATGGGAAATAGACTTTGTGGGTCCTATTTCCCCTAAATGTGCACATAAACTAGATCACACTATATCATCACTTGTACATATTATCTTACAAGGTGGGTGGAAGCAACACCTACAAAGGATTGTATAAACAACAACAACAAGGGTTCTTGTGGGAAAATATTCTTACTAGGTATGGATGTCCTTTAAGTTTGACAAGTGATAGGGGCACTCATTTCCTTAATGAGACCATCAAGATATTATTGGATGAATTTATGGTTACACACCATAAGACAACACCTTATCACCCTCAAGAAAATGGGACTTGTTGAGGCTTTCAACAAGATATTGAGCTAAACTTTGACAAAAATTTGTGATGTTGGAAGGAAAGATTGGGATGATAAAGTTTTTGTTGTGCTTTGGGCATATAGAACAACCTATAAATGGTTGAATAAGGCAACACCCTTTCAATTGGTGTTTGGCATAGAAGCAGTTTTTCCCATGGAATTCATGTTACCTTCTTTGTATATTATTGCACGTAGGAGGTCTAGCTGATGAGAAAGCATTGAAGAGAGAATTGACAAGTTGATACAACTAGATGAGAGGCATCATATAACATGGAGTCAAAAGAAAGAAAAAGCTAGGAAAAAGGCATGGCACACAGGCACATCAGGGACAAGAAGCTTGAGGTTGGGAAGATGGTACTTCTTTATGATTCAAAGTTTTCTATGCCACCCAGAAAGCTTAAGGTGCATTGGTTGGGACCATATGTTATCACTCATATACTTGACTCAGCACTTTCCAACTTAGAGGTGCTTGATGGAACATGATTTTCTTGGTTACTTCAATGGGAGTAGGTTGAAGCCCTACTATAAATAAGTCTTCTTGGTGTTTGTAATAAGGTAATATTTCCATTTAGATTAGATTTCCCTTACTGTATTTCCTTTAGATGTGTTTCCTTCATCATCACTATGCTTTGTCAATTTAGTTCAATGTTATGTGTAATAAGCATGTGCTTGCACACTGCCAGAAGATGATTACAATCTCAAGTGTTTTTATGCATGCAGAGGACTACACATACCCTTAGTGTGGGGTGGATAAAGAAGGTTAGTCTGGTACATAAAAATAAATAAACTCACGGGTGTCCATAAAGGGAACAAGTTTTGAAAAGTGATGAAAACTTCAAGAGGATTTCTCAAAGTTAAAGACCACGTAAGGGTGGTGAGTGCTCAGTATAACTCAAGGAGGCTGCAACATTTGAGACTACGTATGTTTGGGTCACATTGGATAAATACTTTGGCATAAGGAAGCATGGGTAGAGGAGATATTGTGATAGATAAGTAGTGGCATGCCAGAAATTTATGACTGAGGCGCAAAAGTTTGAGGCGCGAGAGATTGGGGGCATGGACAAAGAGGTGCAAAACACACTCAAAGGGAATTAATACCATGTATACGGTGGTAGGTGGAGAAATTAATGAAGGGAATTTTTGAAACTTGGTTTAAATCTTGGTGTTTGTAATGACATTTTTACCTTGCGTGAGTTCAAGAAAATTGAGAAGTGTGAAGAAGAGATGGAGACAGACGAGCACTCTGCAGAGTGAGTAAACCTATCACATTTCAAGCATGTTGTTGAGCATCCAGGTACAAAGAAGGATTCAAGTGGTGGTGTGTGTGCAATGGGAGGGTGACTTAGGTTTCATTTTCATGATAACTAGGGTTTTCATTCACACTCACATGATCGAAAGGAACAATGGCACCACAAAAGGCTCCAGTTGTGAGAAGGAGGTTGATGACCCAACAAGAGGAGTGGCTGGTTGAGATGTTATATCTAAAAGAAGTTATTGAGGGGTGGCCATGGAAAAAAAGATTACATAGTGTAGGGTTTCAAAATCAACCACCACACTGAGAAATGCCTCAAGGATGTCACAATAGAAAGTTTACAGGAAGAAAATTGGTGGTTGGCGATGACACTAGGGTTTTGGACACCTCCATGAAGAAATTACTCAAAAGCATGGGGGTCATGAAATTTAGAGTTTCCCTATTTTGGGAAGCCCGAGAAGTTGTATCAATGGCTCATGTCATGCATCCATGAAGACTTTTTCTACTTCATGGGTAGGAGAATGAGGATCACCACCAAGTTGATTGGGAAGGTGACAGGGTTTGCACGTGACTCTGGGCTCGAGATCACTAGAGATCTATCAGATGATGAGGGAATTGATGCCACAACCACCCTACATCAGTATAAGAAGGGGGTGAGCCTTCAAAGTACCAACATTGTAGACATGGCCACCAGGGTTGTAACACACTTGACAGAAGCAAGTTGGGTGCCACTAATAATGTGGAATGAGGTGAATATGTGTTGGTTACATATAACACACAAAATGGTCAACAAGACATATTACAACATTTTTGGGTACATCACAGAAATCTTGGTGAATGAGGCACATGTCCAAGTAGATAAAGGTGAGAAGATTACTTGGGGTGCAATCCTATTATTGATTGTATTTAGTGAAATTGGAGTACCCGACGGACCTAGGGAGAACATCTGGGAGTTTCCATTGGAGAATAAATCCCCAAAAAGAAATTTTCCAAATACACTCTACGTGGAACTATTTCTAATGCATGTATAAGGAGTGCCTGGGAAGGTGGTTCAGAGAGACTCATGCATGGAATTTGAGGAGAATGGTGTATTCCACTGTGAGATACCCAAAGTATTGAATGGAGAAGTTGAGTTTGCATTCTACCAACACTTCAGCTTGGGGTGCTTCCATATGCAAGTCAAGGTGGTAAGAGCCCATGGTGTAAGTTTCCCTTTGCTTTTACTACCATATATTTCAAGGAGTCATGAAAAAGTTCCACGACACGCGCAAAGCTCCAGTTTGACATGGAAAAAAGTAGACACAGATATCCACATTCTGCATGCAAGACTTATGTATGGCTAGGGAAAGAGGCCTATGTGGAAACCATGGAATCAGAAATGTGGACATCACACTAGAGATTTTGGTCATAGGAAAATTGAACCCAACACACGTGTACATTTATTTATCTAGGCCAAGGTTCAAGGATGGAAAGGTGGTGAAGGGCATGGATATGACACTCCCAAGACCTCCAAAAAAGGGGCAGACTATGGGAACATCAAGGAAAGATGCCTCTGCACCCCCCTACTCAGAAGATCCAGAGCTACAGAGTTAGAGAACATCCTGAGTAGGAGGAACTAGAGGATAGAATGCCAGACTTGTGCATACCAAAGAGAGTTCTATGGAAAAGGTGCACATCCAGAGACACTAGCACAGGACTTCATAGCATCAAAGAAGATCACCACACATAACTCCTGTGAAGAATGAGGAAGAAGAAAGGAGAAAGCACAAAAATATGTTCCTATAAAGGATAGTGAGGAGGAAGAGTCCCCTCAACAAAGTGCGTAGAAGAAGGAGGACACCCCTAGCATTGAGATGTAGGAGGATGAAGATATTGGGGACCCAGTCATATATGAAACCATTAAGATATAGTATGAGTACCCATGAGCAACACTCAGTGAAGGGGAAAGCAACACGGTGGGGATACAAAAGTTCTAGAATGCCCCATGCCTGAAGGAGAAGAGAAAGAGGGAGAAGTAAACCAGAATGTTGGAGGCACTATGCAAGGATGCAGTGTGTGCATCAGATACAAGAAGAAGGAAGGGCATTTTCTATTCATGAGGACGTTGGTGAACACACAGGTGGGCATAATGATGAAGAGGCAATGGGAACTCAAAATTTGGGCTACTTGGATGACCAAGCAAAAATCATTCGCCCCTTTCCAAGAGCACCCTGCCCAATATACAATTGTATGGCTGGGATTGGATGGACCCAAAGATGGCCAACATGCACTCACAAGAAGTTATCATGGAGCATGCAGACTCACATGGATGAGCCTAATTTTATGTTTGTGAGGAGGTGTGTAGTTCAAATAAGATGAGGAAGGTGCCACATACATGCCATATGACCATCAAACCCACACAATTTTCTAGATGAACAGGTGAGTAACACATTGGTCAAAGTGTCCACTAAGTAGCACGCTAGAATATTGATAAGGAGGAAACAATACAGGTGCTCTTGAAGATAAGAAAGATAAGGACAAAGAAATCAAATGACTCACCCAGAGTGGGATAATGCAGTGGCCGAGGCACAAAATGTCAAAAAGATGGCCAAGTAGATTGTCGATGAAATCTTGCAAAAAAGGCCCGATTTTTAGAGAAGGTGCCAGAGGAGTTCAAGTCGAACTACATTACCTCCATACAACAATAGTTTGTTTTCTTTTAGAGGATGAACCAATATGCCTCCCTAAACCAAAGGATGTTGTAGAAGAAGCATCGAGGGCCAAGGCTTTTGATTACAAGGAAGATATCTAGCTATGAGGTTGTTTTACAAGCCTTAAAAGATGAAATGAAGAAGGAAGATACAATATTGGCCATGTGTACAACACCTGATAACTTAATACAGGAAAGGAAAAAGGTAGAGGAGAATGAAGTTCTACAGAAGAAAGGATGAAACACTCAAGTGCATAGAATGAGTTACCTTGGTAGAGACAAAATGTGATGACATTGGATGCTCGAGAAACAACACATGGATCGGATCAAGGGCATCGGGAAGCTCATTTCCACAAGGTGGATGTCATGGAAGGGATGGTCTTAGGTATGGCCAACATCCTTAGAATTTTGAAAAGTGAGGGTGGAAACATGACTCTGGATGAGTTAGATGGCATCATTTGTGGACATCCCTAACAAGGAAATGCAATGCTTAAGGACTGGTATGAATTTGAGGGAGAAATTCAAAGTGAATATCCAAAATTCATTCTACTAGAAGAAGAAAAGGGTACACAATAAGATGACTCACCATATTCTTTATTCTTTGTTCTTTCATTCATTTATCCTATATTCTTTGAGAGACAAGGTGATTACCCATTTCTTGGGGTGGCAATCCATTTTAGTGTGGGGTAATGTTGATGGACAAAATGGCCTAAGTGTTGGGTGCGTGAATGTAGGGTGTTGGAAGAGTGCATGCTACAATATATCTGAAGTGCCTAGATCAAGACTTAGTCATTTTTGTTTTAAAGGCTATTTTTGGAGTTAGCATGTTGAGCACACAAAGACATGAAGACTTGTGGTCCACACAATGGTATTTTGGGAACAAGCAACAACTGCGAAAGTGCCATGCATAGTTTAGGCTAATAATAGGATTTCTACTCAGAGTTAACTATAGGAAGTCTATTGTTAGAGCACTTGCATGTTGTGCATCCTTTTGTAAAGGCACATGGCTATTATTAGCATGTGACCTATTTTGAGAAGTGCATGGGTGTGAAGGGAAAGTCCCCACCCCTATATATATGTATTGATTTGCATGGTTTTGGTGTGTGTGTGTGTGTGTAAAATTGTAGAGTTATGCTGCTAGTTTTTCACGCACATGACTCATGGAGATACTTATGTAATGTAAGAAGCTTTGTGTTTTACAATATTTAATACAATGGTTCATATTGGCTAGATAATGGTGTTGAACATGAATGAATCTGGTTCTTGCATGGTAAATCTTGTTATAGTCATTGTTTAGTTCATCTTACATATATTCTAAGATCTAGATCTGGTTTATGCATCATGTGTTTTTTACTCTTGGTTATGAATATGAATATACATGTGCATGCATCATGCAACTATTACTGGTTATTCATAGTAAATTCTAGGCTACATCATGGTCGCACACCTAAATTTACATCAAGCCCTAGAGGTTTGACTCTATTTTTTCTCCACCAAAATAGTCATTTTACTCCCAAACTATGTAGAAATTTAATTATGAGCCATATTTCTTAGGTTACACCAATCCATAGGGTGAAGTGTGTAATGTGAAAATTCTAGTGTACTACCTTAATAAGGGAAAGTATCTTATAAGGGAGGATTCCTATGAATAGGTATTACATCATCACATTATTAAGAATATTGAAAAACACCCTCATAGGATGAGATCACATAGCTCATACTTTCCATCAACTCCACATGTTTCAATCTAGAAAAAGGTGGAAATTTTAATTACAATATTCCATGAGTAGACACACACACACACACACACACAAAATAAATAAATAAATAAAAATTTATCAACTTAAATAATACTATTTATCATTTGATTATAAGTGTTATCCAAAATATCCATCCTAGGGATATTTTTGATAACTTATCGTCATTCTTGTGCTAAGAAAATATAAATTGATGAAAAGTGGGGAAAATAGTGTCGGGACATTCCTTTCCTCCTTGTCGCCAAGCCCCTCATTTCCATAGTTAGCCAAAAATTTGAAAAATTGGGTCATTCGGGGCAAAATCAGCCAAATCATCCTTCGAGGAACTTGTTCCTCTATTCCTCTGTTCCCATTTCTACTCGATCCAACCACATAAGGGGATTTGGAGTAGTGTTGTGGACGATTCGAGTCTTTGGAGAACTTGTGCAACATTTCCTTTGGGCTAACATAGTTTTCCGCATGGCTAAGTCACCACCGATTGGGTAGGAGGAACAAAGTGTGGAGGCAAGTGTTGCAGTAAAAGATGATAAGTTAGTAATAAAAGGAATTGTTCTACCAGGTCACTAATTTTCAGATCGGTTGATGCATTTCCGACTAAATGGGGTGGAGAAATAAGTGTAGGGAAGACAGAGTGAATGAATCGGATATGACGGGCCTGAGAATAGATGGAACATTTCACGTGTTCCATCACTCCTGCCGACGCTTCGGTTTGTCCGCACTAAACACGAGACAAAGAAAGAAAATACGACAACATGAGGATCTACAGATAACGTGAACATGAACTCGAGTTACACTGCAAAGTGTGACAAGGTCCCATGGGGAGCAAACATCAACCATGAAAATGTCCATACAAGGATTTGAAGGGAAAAATCTCATATGCCTCTCTCACTCCACATAGATCTAAAATGGGAAGGTGTACGAATAGGGGTGTTGTGTAACCCCCAGTGTATGCAATCATGACTCCTCAAGTGGAAAATGGGAGTTACATCCCAGGATTGAAGTAACTCTCATATGATGCATTGATGTGTGAGGAATCTAATAATGACCCCTACGACACCTAAGACCTATGACCTCACCTAAGTGTGATGAATCACACCAAGAACACGGACCACATTAAAGTGGACTCAGTAGCATGCGAGGAACCCCACGCCGTGACCTCCCTAATCCCGTGAATTTCAAATGGCCATAACTTTCTCCTATAACTCCAAATTTCACAAAATTATACTTTTTGGAAAGGTCTCATCATGTACTACACCATGGAAATACGATTTCTTAAATTAGGTGAGGTTAGTTTGGTGTAAAATAATAAATATAGTCCAACATTAAAGGATACAATCTCAAGTAACTCAACCACCAAATTTGATGAGGTATGGTGCCCAATCCTTCTCCTACAAGAAAAGTATCATAAGAGAATGGTATTGTAAAGGTTCCAATCCCCGTTTTTTAGACATTCAATGCATGTTGTTAATGGTTAAAAGTGGAAATATGAGTTTCCCTCTTTTTCCTCTCTCTCTTTTCTCATCTTCTATATATTGTAAATGGTGCTCATTTGTAAAGGTTGGACCCTCTTGGAATGCTAGTGCATCCTTCTACAAGTGTTGCATATGTATTTTGAGTTGCAAGCCTCAGATATGGACCTCTCTAGGGTGATTCTTGCTTTCTTCATTCATTATAATGGACTTTGCATCAATTTGAAGTAATAAAATTCATGTTTTGTGGTTATTCTTCTACCTAGATTGTGTTTATTGCATTATCTTGCCTCTCTATTGCATTTTTGGTGTATTGTGCATGTTTATTCTCCTTTTGTAGGGTTTATTTATATTGTGCTCCATGGAAATGAGAGTTTAAATGTTGTTTTGGATTGTGACACTCATGTCTGCCCTCTCCTCCTTCATTTTCCTCCCATTTCCACTCATCTGAGAGTGTCTTTCCCCCTTTCTTGGTTCTATCACCTCTGTTAGCTTAGGATTTTCCTTTTCATGCATCTTTCTCTTCCCTTGGTCCCTTGGATTGTTGAGTAGGATTAGATAGTTGCATTTCTAGTAGTATGAGTAGTTTAACATTAGGAATAGGTAAATGAATCAACCTTCTCTAGAGGTTTGTCTCAAGTAACAAGTCCCACAACTTGAGATACAATCCCATGTTACCCAAAAACATTGATTTCTCATCCATTCATTCATGACAAATCATAGGGTGTTGTTTTTTGGCATAACAAGAAGTTCATGTAACTCCTCAAATAATGCTCATGTATTTATTGAAAATGCACACAGTTTAAAAAAGGTAGACCATTCCCATGCATTAATGAACAATCAGGTCTTTTAGGCCTTGTAAACAAAGAAGAAAAAGTGGGTTCTAGATATAAAAACTTTTGTGGATAAGGAAAAATCCGTACATGTTATATGTTATACTTTGTAGTCATTTATTCCCTCTTTTATGCCCTACTTTTTCCAAGAGACATCCACACTTTCAATTCCTGTAGACATTGCCATGAAAGTATCCACATTGAGAGATCTTATCTCTGAAGACCTATCCACAATGTGTGTTTTTTAGTCAAATAGATTTATGATGATATAATAATCAACTAAGGAATTTTTCAGATCCACATATCTAAATTTGGAATGCTAATGGTTCATGTGTGATTACAATCACGTGTGGGAGAGTACTAGCTCAATATTTTAATCTCTTATGACATGACATGATTCTACTGATCCATGACTATGTAGGATGACTGATTATATTTCTCATCTAGTGCAAAAACATTATATATATATATATATGGAATAGGTAGAGAATTTCAAGGATTCAATGACACCACTACAATATTAGTTTGATGCATAATGCAAGTCTATTTCAATTGATCCAGACTTCAGAATAATGATATGGTTTGTATTAGACTATTAGTTGGCTCTGTCAGCATATACCTATCAATATAATACCACTTTTCTCTAATGGATCATATAGAAAGGGGATTGACCATATTGTTAGTTGAGTCCCTCTCCCTAACCCTCTAGATACATATGTAGGTGATAGAGAGACCTTCCTTCTTTCTCCCTTGATTGCCCCCTCATCTTCCTCTTATAAAATATTTGGTGGGTATAGAAAATATAAATATATGGGTGGGGGAGGCTATATAGATAGATATAAATGTAGTTCATGAGAGGTATTCCTATAACTTATTTATTATAAATATTGGGGGTGGTATGGGGTTGAAACATAGAACCCTATAGTTTGGATTAGATAATGTCTCCCACTAAACTATAGGTGACACGTATCTATCCCAAGAGGTTGATGATGAGGTAATATCTATATCTAACCCATGCCCCTTTGTAAACCACACAATCCTATGTCTATTATAGTGTAGAATAGAGTATATAAATTTCATTTTTCATCAAGTGGGTATGGTTTGGGACTATGTTAGGAATATATTAGGGTATTGATTAAAATTCCATTAGAGGAGATAAAAACCTCTATATAGATACATCTCAAGATATCTAGCATCACCATAACCAAATTCTTATTGGAGGAAAAAGAATGGAGCTAGTATTTTTTAACAGTTGGCTATATAGTTTTATCTAGCCCCTAAAATATTAGATGAAAATTTCCATTTTGTATGTAGCATTTATAAATAAAATTCAATGTAGTCTCTTATAACTTTAACTTGATGTTTCCGATTTTTCTTCGATATTTTCAAAGTGGCACAAAATGTCATTGGTATAGGTATTCCTATTTTGACATAGTATTAAAGATGAATATTCTAATATAATGGGAATGTGTTGACCCAAATAGTTATTTATAGGCCATATATGTTAAGTTATTGCATTTTAGATCAAACTATTTAATACAATATTGTAATAAAATTAGCATTTTTCTATGCTTTCATCCATTTGGATATAAAAGTAACACTAGGTAGCTTTAGGAATTAACTTGCAATTACGTTGGTGAGATAAGTGATGTCACCTAACCTCATTTTAGAATAATAGGTGATAAACACTCACACACACCTCAAATGCATACATTCAAATGAATGTTTTGTATAAAAATATATAAGACAACCTCCAATTTGTGACATATATTCAGCTATATGTTAATATAATGGTGATTTTTCTTGTGTATTTGGGTGTCATAATGCATAGTGTATATATATATATATATATATATATATATATATATATATATATATATATATATATATATATATATATATATATATATATATATATATATATATATAGTGTTTTGTGTTAACTTAATTTTTATTCAACGATATATCACAATAGGATCATGCTTAGTATATTGAACATTTAGGGTGAACAATTATACTTCATCTACCATACTTGCATTAGTCCATGTTGGTTATATAATATTTTTGCTTACGGGCCCTACTAGATTGGCATTAAACATAGGATAATATTTGTTTAAAATTAAATTGAATCATCAAATAAATTGATCTCATATGGTATTAGTTGAATCAATATGAGCGGAAATATAATTTTTAATCTCTATGCTTGTTGAAATTTCTACTTTAAGATATTCAATAAGCTTGTATGTATCTGTTGTGGGCTCAAGATCACCTATATTAAGTTATATCTTTCAATTGATATTTCATCTAGATTTAATTATATATTTTGTGATAAATTATTTTAGATTAATTTCTTACAAATATTCCATGATTTTTAAATCACCATCTTTTTGTTGACTATATAGAAGAGATATTGGAGCCTTCCTTCCAATTAGACTAGTTTTTCTATCTTTTCAACAATCATCTTTTTATATTTTTAAATAACTTTTATCAATTCTAGTATTTATTAATTTAAATAGTGAATCTTGGAATACATTAATTATTTAAGAAAATTCATTTATGAGTATGTTTTGTTTATGGTTTTTGATAGATTGTATATTTATTTATCATATCAAATAAAAATTGGATATAACCAAATTGAAATGTTGCTCCATTTTTCTCGATGTTCCTCTAATATGTGGTGTTTTTTCTCTTTATTTTTTTTTATAACGAAGAAATAATAGAAAATTCACACATAATTATGTCAAGAAATTCACACATAATAAAATATTTATTGATCAAGACATTATTTCAAATATTTCATCTACTTTAGTTCAAATTGGAAATATTTGCAACAAATGTTAAGTA
>CM031238.1:810691760-810779260 GCA_018340775.1 Taxus wallichiana var. yunnanensis | reverse complement strand
ACCGCAGAGTGGTTTCCCATGCGTACCACCCACTTTGTGCAATGTACTTTTCCTTCTTGGGTGTTTACATTATGTGCTTATGTTCTAGCTTACACATTGTTTATTTCTACATGCATGCTTGTTCGTACTAACATTTGTTTCTAGCCACTTGTTTGTGTGTGCCTTGGTCTTTACTAGGCACATTCCCTTCCCTTTGTAGGAAATAATTTCAGTATATGCGGTTGGTCATCTTTTGGGGCCGCATTCTCCTATCTGCAACATTGCATGCACCCCTAAAGAGGAGACCTCATTTGGGTTTACACACTACACAGGCAAGATGCACTGCAGTGACAATCCAGTTTTCATTTTTTCCATCACGCAATGGGTTATACATCGAGTGAGTTCATACTAGTCTATAGAAATCCATACACAACAGATTTAACATGCTAGATTGTCCTTAGCATTCAAGGAAGTAGTTAAATGTTGGAGCATAGAATGGACTTTCCTCCCTAAACTACTTCGGCTAGTGGCTTAAGATCACCCAAAAAACTAGACAATAAAGAGATATCTTCACCAATCTCATGGAAGCAGTTATAGGTTGGAGAATAACACCACTTTCTCCTACAATTCTTTGGCCACCGTGGCGTGACATCACTAAAAACTCGCACTTCATTGGTAGTTACAAGATATCCTTTTTACACCCTTTTGTCTCATCACGGATCAGGTGCACATGTTCCTTTTTCATTTTCATACTTTAATTTACAATATTTCTAGTATGTACATGCGTTTTTACACATATACATGCGTATTTGACTAATTGATCATCTTCTCTTGTGTAGGTCCATTGGTATGGGAAGAAAGTAGCCAACAATAATGAAATACATATGGCAAGTACATCACACACACGATACTAACTATGCAGGTAAATTACATGATTAGCATCCACACACATGCATCCGCCTAGGTTCACTCTCATCACTTTTTACACTTTTGCATCTCTAGTCTCCACGCTCCCTATTTTTGTCACTCCACAATTTGTCTAGTCCTTTGAAAAGTTTTCTACATCACTCTACATGGGCTATCAGTGTACACATCTCTATCTAATTTATGTTATCGAACTTTTCACTCACCAACATAAAGTGGGGGCAAATGTAGACACAAACTTGCACACTTTGAGTCATTATATAGCTCGGTCTCATACTACTATTCATATGGTTCTTAAGTGAAAAGAGTAATAATTAACCCATGTCTTTGGCCATTTTTAGATTGCTCACTGTCGTATTTTTTTATCCGCACTTGCACTTGGCCAACCTATACCGCCATACTGTGTTTTTCCTATTTCAGATCGGGGCACCCTGTGCACCTTGATCCCCTATGGGGTGCCCTAATCCTCTTTGCATTTTACTCTCACCTTTTGGGCACTTTATAGCCATTTGAGGTTTCTATACTTTTGGTGGTTGGCCTTTTCGTGGTTAATTACGAAATTAGAATAAGATAAACATATAAATATAAAGTTACGTGACCATAATGAGGGACCAAACACTAAACATCTATTATCACCATCTAGAGTTGCATCCAACAAAGACATCTAAAGCTACATTTTTATCCATCTAGCTCCATCACAAAGCATGCAAGGATGGTTCATCCGCATCACACTTCATAGGGGGAGTTTATTGTTTCCATGCACACATTTTCTATGTTCTACATCTAGTTATTTTCTCGCTACTTCACAAAGTGTGAATGACACAAGAGCAACCTAGGGCATAATTTACACACACATACAAAGAACTACATTGGGTCTGAGATGTAGTGCAACACTTAGTGATAAGTCCATCAATTTGGTAGTTGAGGATAGTTTGACCCCTTCATATGCATCTTTCTTTTTTAGGGTTTTGATGCTTTGTCTGGGGTTTTGTAAGTGATTCTTCCATCTCCTATTCATAGTGACATCTGACACAGTTTAATGACATTAGTGTGACAAGAAGAAAACATAGGTGAACATCTAGCGACACTCCACATGAGGTTTTCTAACCATTTCCATAGAATACGATGCCCAAATCTCAAACTAGGGAACCCACGAGTTCCACTATCCATTTTCAGGCGCCCCAATCTAGTCAAATCGCTTAGATCTATGCACTTTTGGGCTTCTGTGTGGTCATTTCCTCCTCATATTCACCTAGTCTCCACTATGACATAGTCCCACAACATCTACGAATCAATCGAGGATTTCTTAACCCTCTCTTACATTAGGTTTCATATTTTCTAGCTTAGTTTGTTTGGATGTATTTCAATATTTTATTGTTCCATTTATTCATTCAGTTTACTACTCATATATCATTAGATTAAACTAGAATAATCTCTATTTTAGTTAATCATGATCTATATAGGATACCCCACAAAGTCTTGAAGGCGTAAGCACACCTACCGATCTATATAGACCAACCTAAAATGGAACGTGATCCTCTTTCTATATGTGGTTGTTCCCTCTCTTTTCCTCAATTCAAAATTTCCTTCTAGATCCTTCTCCTAACCCACTCACATTCAAATTCAAATCCTATTCATTAATGACATCAAACCACCCTGCTTTGGTAGTTGAGAAAATATTCTATAAGAATCCACATCATTTGATTTATCAACGGTTTGTCTCCTTAACATGTGGCTTGACCATGGATCTCCACCATAATCTTGGGTCACTTTACTGGTCTTGTCTTTTAATGCTTTCAATCTTCTATGAAATACCTCATTTGATTATTTTTGTGCACTAACCATTTAGAAATATTTGTGCTCGTAATTATTTATACTACTCAATTCATGCATTCAACCTTTACGCCCTTCCAAAATTATTATGCACCTAAAATTTGAAAAAATAATGTGCAATATTTCACACACCCTTTCTTCACACTCATACCGTGCACCAATTCTTCGTGTGCTCTTGTAAAATCATCAAAACATTATGTCATTCCATATTTACCTTATCATCCTATGTTTAATGAGCTCGCCCAATTTGAATTGGATGTAGCCCGAACAATGAACTCACTTGTAATGAGCTTCCCGAGACATGTAATGAGCTCTCCATGAACTTACCCAAGGTAATATGAATTTTCCATCTCACCCACACAAAATGAACTCTTCGAGCTAACCAATAGCAAACCAAGTTGGCTCGGTATAATAAAGACGATCATTGTGGTGGTAGGGCACGTGGTGGCACGAGGCCCCACCACATGGCAAAATATCGAATATGATGAACCACCCTTTCGAGTGTCGAAGATTGGCATCATAAAACCATATTTTTGCTTCTCCACGCTCTCATTACGCTTCCGCCATGTATCGTTGCCACGTTCACAATTGCCTCTGTTGGGCTTATAGTTGACCAAACTTTGACTAGTTATAACTTGAGCATACGTGAGTCTGCTTTTTCCGCATTCCAGTACCGATGGAAATCTTGTTGAATGATCTATCACTTTGTCATGGTTTAGGGAGATTTAGGGAACTCCAGAATCCCAAATTTTCCTCTGGATCACCAATGTTATTGAATAAATCAATGTTTTTATTGAATAAATCATTATTACCTTGCACTTTATACATCTTTATTATCAACTCGATTACATGCATGGGTGGCTACCATATCCCATGAACAATAATTCAATATTATTTTCAACTTGACTTCATATATGGGGTGGCTACCATATCATATGAACAATCATTTATATATACATTCTTATTTTTAACTCAATTTTATATATGGGGTGGCTACCACAACTTATGAAGAATCGCGAGTATGTTAACAAAAATAATCATTTTAAAATCATTACCTTGAGTATAAATACAATGAACATACCTTGAGACTTGGAATAAAAATTGAGGTTGTAATGTATATGTAAGCAAACCAAAAAGTACCTTGAAGAATTTGGAATAAATTCATTAATTGTTAGTTGCATTCACATTCACTTTGTGATAAAATATAGGCATTATATTCATGGGTTGGAAGATTGGTATGTTTAATCTCATGTGTCATCAATGTTGCATATTAATATAGGATTTACAATTTTGCATCATCAAAATGAGTTAGAATTAGGGAAAAAAACAATTTGCACAATCTTGTGTGACTTTATATGATATCCAAATAGTCTTACTTAAAATAAAGAATGCTTGACGTAGAGGATTGTAGTTTTGCATAACATGTGGAGCTTTTTCGTTGGATAGTGTATACATTATATGTGTATATTATGAAGTTTAACACCGTGCATATATTATTAAGCTTTTGCACTATCTTGGTGTTGTGTTGTTGTGCACATATAAACATCAAGTATGTTGTCACCTAAATCCATGAGTCTTGATATTATTTCTTCGATAACTAGATGACGAAGAGCCTCACAATATTTTGGTCAAGCATAAATTCCCCCATGAGTGATTATGAGAAAACCAAAAGGATTGAACAAAAATTGATTAGACCAAGTTTAAGAGTCTTTGTAAAGGTATTCTTATTCACACACACATGCACGCACACACGCACACAAACACACATGCACACGCATGCGCACGCACGCACACGCATGCTCACATGCTCACACACGCCACACACCCACACACACACACACACACCCACACCCACCCACCCACCCACCCACACACACACACACACACACACACACACACACACACACACACACACACACGTGTCCCACAATATTTTGGTCGAGTGTAAATTCCCCCATGAGTGATTACTAGCTAACCAAAAGGATTGAACAAAAACCGATTAGATCAATTTTAAGAGTCTTTGTAAAGGTATTCTTATTTACACATACATACATACATACATACATACATAATATGATGAGAGAAATGCATACATACATACATACATACATACACACATACATGTATGTATGTATGTATGTATGCATTTCTCTCATCATATTATATATGTGGAGGGAGCAATGACATGTATAGCATTTTTAAGTGATCAAGAGAACCACAAGTGAATAAAAAGTGAGAAAGTGCATGTAGAAGTGATGTTTGAGTAGTTTAGGCAGATTATGATAAAGTTCCATTTTAGGGCTATGAGTTCATTATGTGTAAATATTACGAGTCAATAACTGTGTTAAGGATTATGTCCTAGAGTCAAATTCATTAATATTGGGAATATTTTAGTCTATAGTATGTAATACTTTAGCAACACTGCAATGCTTTATACATGAATTTTAATCCTTTTCTCATTGATTAATAGATGAAGCTTTTATGGTTTCTTATTCAAGCTTCGTAGAGATCTTGCTCGTGTGTGAGGCCCTACTTTGATAATTTAGGGGTTGTGTGGTCTATGGAATCACTTCATCGAGACCCCTAACCCAACTACATTAACTAGTATTAAAGTGGTATTTCAAGTCCTAGATCTAGGTGAGTGAATTTTATTTAGATGTTTTCCATATTTGTAAAGGTGGATTGAATGTGGATGTAGAATTCTTCCAGCATTTGGGTTGTTAGGTAGAATATGATAATATGTAGGTTCCACTATTTTTCTATTTTTGTGTGAGAAGAAATATGAGATTGCACATAGAGGAATTCTTATGCGGGAATGGGAATGAAAACACCTAGAGTGTTTTAGTTAACATATCTTATGAGAGTTCTAAATGAAAGACTCAAGCTATGGAAATTATTCAAATATGAGGAGATGGTGATGATGGAGACTCTAGTGAACATGAAATATTGAGATTGAAGATAAAGAATTATAAGAAGTTCCCGAAGACATGTATCTTTGTGCTATTTCAAAATTGAGGGAGATTACACACGTATGTCCAAAACATTCTATTAAGCTTATGTCTGGGGATATAATTGATCGGATGATTAAGCTACAATTTTTTTTTTTACTATGAGTTAATATAGAACATGAAGAAGGTTCTTTTTTATTGTATTAAGATGAAGGAACATGTATCTTTGTGGTGGGATCATATTTAGAATGAAAGACATTAGAAAAATAAAAGATAAGATTAATGGATGGAAAAAGATAGTTCCCAATATTTTGCAAAGTTCTTACCTATATACTACCCATTCAAATTTTTTTCAAGAAGATACAAAACATGTGAGAAAACAAGATGTGCATCATGGACTACATCAAGAGTTCTATTGATAACAATGTAGGTCAATCACATGGAGGTGGTGTAGAAAAGTCTCAAGGTAAGTTAATGGATTGCATATTATGTAGTGCTCACTCCTCTTCGACATTTTTCAAATTAGATTGTTGTGCTTATTTCATTTATTAGGCTCATCGTAGTTATGATGTTTGCACCGGTGATTAGACCGGTGTACCTAATTCTACAATTTTACATATGACCTTATTATTCTATTTTGGTGGCACGAGTGCCGATGTTTGAAACTGAAAATATATTATTATTTTTTAATCCTAAATCTAGACTTTGTGTTGATTGTTGGTTTATGTATATATTGATGGTGATAATATATGAGTGTGATTTTCTTATTATGATCATTCAATTAGACGTTTAGAACATGTGGAAATTTTTTTCTTGGAATTGCGTAAATTAGAATTAAATATCATAAAATCCTATCTCGTAATGTGAATGTATTTGATACATGATCATATGTATCATATTTCTTTATATACTATATTTAATTTTTATCATTATTATATATATATATGGAGGATATGACATGTGCTTTGGAGGATATGACATGTGCTTGATCAGTGTATAGAAATAATTAAAGCCAAACTCCGTAACTTATCAATAAATTCGGCACCGATTGCCACACATTGTAATAATTTATCAATTTTAAATTTCTATTTTGTAAATTACAATATTTGTAACATTATGTCTTTCATCAATTTTGCCTAACATGTTTATTATTGGATTGGCATTTAACACAGATTCATTTCCAAGATTCAATTGCCACAACTTTGTATTGTCCCCAGTGAGTCACAATATTCCAAAGAAACCACATGTTTCGTATGAAAAACCCATGATTTGGAAAATGTAGATCTTGACATGTCATCCACGCTCTTTTGTTGCCCCGCAAGGCCAAAAATCAAATGGGTCGTGATTGTTTGGCATAAAAATATAACCAACATCATCTTCTTCTTGTTAGCAATCAATCCATAGACCTCCATTTCCATAGCTCAATGCTTTCTCCTTCCTCTACAAGTAGAATGAGCTCTTGACAATGAAAAACTCTTCCTTACTTATATACATGTATATCCTTTTAATGCTGCAAGACAACCTATGAGTCCATAATGTTTCACAGTGGATTTAACGACATCTTAGTTTTCTTGTGCATCATACCCACTTCATCGAATGTAGATGTTTTCGTTCTCACCTATCCTAGTCACCAATTATCAAGGGTTAATTTGACAACTGTTTAGACATTTTTGTGATTTTAGAGGTAAAATATTTGTAAATATCTAAGCTAACTGTCACAAGCAACTTACATATTCAAAATGTGCATCACTTTTTTATATAGATTTGTATATAAATTATAAAAATACATATAAATATATATCAAAAGAGATATAATAAATATAGAATATTAATTAGTAAAAATAACATTGTTTTATATTTTTAAGGATATTAATGAAAAATTACCGTCACCCAATTTTTTTTTGACAGACATAGGTGGCCGTCAAATTTAACCCCAACTTGCCATAAATGAGAAGGGCTTATTTCTATTAGCTTCTCACCTATCTTGCTCGCCATAAAGGCTCTCTTGATTTCCTTCCCTACCAAGCTACCATTCCACGCATTACCTAGATATTGGCCAATGTTGTTGTACTCATCTCCCAAGGCAATGAAACAGGATATTACCTAGATATTAGCCATATATTAGCCAAAGGTCTTCTTTGTATAATTACGACTTGAATTGGAAGACAGGATCCCTCCTCGCTAAATATGATTGAATGCACCTAACCATTTATGCTAATTTTTTTTTACAAATTGTCGAAAATATATATACAACTTGTGAAATTTTAATTTATTTTTTAATAAAATAGTTCTAATATTGCTTCACAAAAGTATACATTAGTAGTTACCTTAATCCCTATGGATTCTCGAGCTTGCCGATTGGCATATGCAAATTATTTAATGTTACCATCCCTCAATAAAAGCCTTGATAAACTAGCAATTGTACCCAAAAAGTGTGATGGAAATGCTGAAAGTAATGTGTCTAACAAATTCAATTTGAAATTGTGAAGACAAGACTATAAATTGAACAAGAATTAGATGATCTTTTTAGAGTCTTGGCTTAGCATGCCACTTACATTTGTCTGGCATGATGTGGAAGTTATCGATCTTGCTTCTAGATTGAGCTTGTTTTTTATACGCACCAACGATTAGAGGTCGATTTGTGCACAAGGCAACCATTGAAGCGAGAGAGATGCGGCCGATGGTTCAATGTTGTCTTTAAAAACATCAACGTTGCGTGAATGATAGTTAATGTTACATACAATTACGGTTTTTTACGTGTCTACTACTCATGATATAAAATATGCAAATGTACGGAAGTCTTCATGTATTCATGTTTAGTTCAAATAAAATAGTTTGCAAATCGCTACCACTCAACATACAAGATTTCAAATGTATATGTATGAATTTGTAACAAATTTGAAATGTAGAGATAGAACATTTAAATGAAGTGCTTTGCATCTATATTGTTACATTTACAAAATCAATAACACCCCTTATCAACATCAACTACAAAAGTAATAATTATCCCTCTAAATCAAATAACATATACCATTCGGCATTCACATTGCATTGTACACATGATTGCTACTTATAGAATTATTTTACTATTTTAATTACATATTAGTAAAATCAAATGTCAAACCAAGGGTGAGTTGCTTAATTTTTCGTTTGTTTCAAAATGAATGTAATTAGGGCTCTATAATATATATAGAGACCCTTTTGTGACCTATGACGGAGTGCATCATTGCTGATGTCAATGTGTGATGGACCTCCAATAAAAGACTGCACATCCACCTTTTTAGACGAGTGTGAGAAAATGAGAAGAAAATTGTAAAGTCACGGTGGTGGCCCGACCGTGACTTTCATCGCACGAGGGTGAGTTTCTTAATTTTTCATTTGTTTCAAAAATGAATGTGATTAGGGCTCTACAATATATATAGAGACCCTTTTGTGACCTATGACAGAGTGCATCATTCTTTGATGTCAATGTGTGATGGACCTCCAATAAAAGACTGCGCATCCACCTTTTTAGACGAGTGTGAGAAAATGAGAAGAAAATTGTAAAGTCACGGTGGTGGCACGACCGTGACTTTCATCGTACGAGGGTGAGTTTCTTAATTTTTCATTTGTTTCAAAATGAATGTGATTAGGGCTCTACAATATATATAGAGACCCTTTTGTGACCTATGACGGAGTGCATCATTTCGATGTCAATGTGTGATGGACCTCCAATAATAGACTCGCGCATCCACCTTTTAGACGAGTGTGAGAAAATGAGAAGAAAATTGTGTAAGTCACCGGTGGCCCGACCGCTAGTCTCTCCGAATTGACTTCTAAAGGCGAGTTGCATTATTATTGTGTCGCATTACTTTATTATCGAGAAAGTTACTTTGGATTTGTGTGGGGCTTTAACATCTAATTTGATGGAGACAAGCATCCACACGCCATATTACATGCATACCATTCTCTCATGCGGGTTTTGTATATTTTATCTGTGATGAAGTGTTCCACTCACAAATAATAAGTTGCAGGCTTAAATCGCAATATTTTTGTGTGACAAGTGATAAACATCAAATTTTAGAAAATTCAAGAAGTATAAATTTACTCTATATGAAATTTATATTGATTAGATGGTTGAGTTAATTTATTTATGTCAAGGTATATGGATATAATAAAATTGGTATAGATATCTTAAATTTGTTGAGAGATATCAATCTTGAGATTTTGATTTTAGATTTTTCACATACCACTTTGATTAAAATTTCATTACCTTCTCTCACAATTTCTCGGTGATTGATGAAAAATGATATCCATCTACTTAAATTCATTGGGCTTTAATTTCTTTTTTAAAGTTATAAAATTCACCATATGACCAAGATATTGTGATTTTTTTATTGACTTCTCCATACAAAAAAAAACTTCTAAGTGATGATCAAATTGACATATAATTTTTGGTCAAACATATAAGTTTATTCACTCCATTACACTCCATCCAACCGCCATTATAGAATGCATATATACATATTAATGACACACGCCCTTTTATACATTTCAACAATATAGAAAAGCATTGATTTGAGATGTTAAATTTGATGTCTATAAGATGGTTTATTTAGAAAAATTTCTCTTTGTTTCAGAAAAATAATAATAATATCATGTCCATATGGTAGGGTTGGAGCCCTTTGTTGTTGCGAACATACTATATATACCTAATTATTAACTAGGTCATTTAGCTCCTATAGCTACTACTTTGTATCCGGATTAGAAAAAGACAAGCATGCAATTAATATTATTTATTAGTGTGCCACGTTTAATGGAAACAATAAGAGAATGGGAGATTCCTCTTGTTATAATTGTATATACCATCACCAATGTTCATTGTAACACACTTTTTGTAATTTATTCTCAACACAATACATATTTTTGTCTCTTTGCATATAGTGTTTTAACTTAGTATAAGCTTTAACTACACAAATAATAATCCTATTTGTTTTAACCATTCTTTCATGATACTGTGACCTTGTTTATGACATGACATCAAAATTTTCTTTGAAGTCTTTGTCTCTTATGCGATTCCTTGTGGTTGAATTCGTAATTTTTATGTAAAATTATGTAAAGGATCTAGTTATTTTAGAGATTCAAAACCATTTTATGTTTTGAGTATGTGAATATAATAATAGAATTACATTCAAAGTGACAGAAGAATTTTTGACATTTGTTTCACTCGAATTGGGCACCACGGGCTCATTTGGCGAGAATTTTAATTTTTGAAAAGCTAGGGCACCTAGGCATTTAAATGAAATATATTAATTTATTTGAAAAAATGTGACTCAAATTATATAATTTTAGATTCTACATTTTGAAATATTTTCAAAATGTCAAAGATAGAAAAATTTGAACAATCTAGGCTCCAACGATGCGTGTTTGAAGTTGTAGGTGTGAACCCTTACCCTTTAGGCCTATTCTTTGAAGTTATTTTCACTTCAAGACTTGTATCTTTTGATGTAGGAAGCCAAGGAAGGTGATCTTTTCTCATCATGCCTATGTTTTTGAACTTTTGTAGTGCTAAGGTCTTTTATATAAGAAATCAATTATTTTTCTAGAACTAATAATTTCATAACTCGATTTATTGACTAACTAATGTAGGAAAAATCCCTCCTGAAAAGGCTCACAGTAGATTTGACTCAACAAAACACTTGAGTTTTTCTATACAATAAAATTGAAATCCTTAATGACATCTACAATGATCTCCCTCTAATGGGGCTATTATAAAGTTTATAACATAATTGTATTTACACACTAATGAATCCTATAGGATCCTCTATCTATCCTCTCAGGATTTTGGATTTCTCTTTAGAAAACTTCTTAACATCTCCACTCTCCCTCCAACCTAAAATAGAACGTTGACCCTCTTTCTATATGTGGTTGTTCCCACTCTTTTCCTCAATTCAAAATTTCCTTCTAGATCCTTCTCCTAACCCACTTAAATTCAAATTTAAATCCTATTCATTAATCAAATTGAGAAAAAATCTAAAAGAATCCACATCATTTGCTTTATCAACAATTTGTCTCCTTGACATATGGCTTGACTACGGTATCCACCTAATCTTTGGTCACTTTCTGGACTTTTCTTTTAATGCCTTCAATCTTCTATGAAACCCTCATTTGATTAGTTTTGTGCACTAACCCTTTAGAAAGATTTGTTCTCTTAGTTTGTTATATTAGTCAATTCATGCATTCCACCTTTGTGTCATTTCAAAATTATTATGCACCAAAGCATTTGATAAAACAATGTGCAATATTTCACACACCCTTTCTTTACACTCATAATGTGCACAAATTATTCCATGCACTCTTGCACAATCATCAAAATATTATGTCATGCCATCTTTACCTTATCATCCTATATTAACCTTGCATGCACAAACACTTAGCCAAAATTCACAAGTTATGTAGACTTCTAGCATTTCCCATTATGCTCCTACATCAAACACCATAGGTTAAACAAAAGTGAGATTTTTCTCAAGTTAAAGTCCTAAAGAGTATGAGACAATTGACCAAACTATTTTGAACTTATCCATATTGTATCTTTCTTTGTAATATCCTTCCAATTCATTAATTATTCTCTTTATTATTTTCCACGTGTCTTCTTCACTCACTCTTGAGTCCAATATGGCCTCAATTTCTTCCTTCTCCTTCTCTTGTATATGTCTTCTCCAATCAAATGCTTCTTTTGTTTCTTGCAAATCCTTATATAATTCTTCGACACACCTATAATTTCCTTCTTGCACACTATTCTCCTCATGACACTCATACAAATAAAAATATTGAATATTGATGAGATACACAACTCCTCCAATAGCTTAATATTATATGAATTTGGCCCCACTTTTTCCAATACTTTTCATGGCCCAATATTTTAAAGCTTGAGTTTATTATATGTACCCTTTGGAAATATTTCATTGAGAAAATGTTCTAATACTTGGTCTCCGACCTCAAATTATTTAGTCATATGCCTTTCATCCACCCACACACACTTTGTAAAGTGAGTTACTTCTCTCCATCTTTTCGCACACCTTTTCATATAGCTTGCACATATATTCAACATCGTCTATTTATTTTATGCTCTAGTTATCCACTACGTCCCATAATTATGTGACCCTTCTTGAACATAATCATTAGAAAATATGGAATGAATTTCTTTCATCGTGCTCCTATTAACTGATTCGCTATAGATTAATTATGTTTTTCTAACACGATATCCCACTAATTTGGCTTATCTCCAACAAAGATACACAAACAATTTCCTAAGATCCTTTCACCTTGCTTTGCTTTTTCCATTTGTCTATGGATGATACATCTGGACTAAAAACAAACCTTGTTCCCATAGTATTCCATAAAGTCCTCCAAAAATTACCTAAGAAATTTGTTTTTCTATCCGACACTCTGCTAAATGAAATTCCATATCTAGTCACACTACCTCCTTGAAGAATAGATTTTATATACCTATTGCATCACTAACCTTCCTGCAAACAAAAAAATATACCATCTTTGAAAATGTGTCAATCACTACAAATATGGTGTCATTTCCTCTTTGCATTCTTAGAAATCCTAGCACAGAGTCTATGTTAATGTTCTCCCATGACCTCCTTAGTACATGTAATGGATGATACAATAGTGTATTTTTGCATCCTTTGGCTAATTGAAAATTATGCAACTTCACACATACTTTTGCACATTTGTGCCCATCTTGTGGCAGGGAAATTTTTAGTGGTGAATTTTTGTAAACTCACAAAAATCGAGGATTATGGAAATTCAAATTGGTGAATATTTTGTGGTTTGCAAATTGACTTATTTGCCGAAAAATTTAACCGACATGTCCCTTATACTATTCATTTCACCTAGATTTTACACATATATAAGAGCTTATGAATGTAATTCACCACCATTTCAAATCATATCGTGCACATATTCGCCAAAGTAAACATAAGAAAATCCTCGGCCTTCCAACCCCGAGCATTCCAACATTAAGCCATCCAACACCGAGTGTTCCAACCCCGGGACATCTAAACTTGAGCCATCCAACCCTAAGCCATCCAACCCTAAGTCATCTAACCTCACCGTCCAACCTCATCCGTCCAACCCTCACCATCCAACCCTCACTGCCTAACCACTTAATCATCCAACACCTTAGCTGTCCCAACCCTTCGTCGTCCTAACCCCTTAGGCAAGCCCTTCCAACCCTTGGTTTTCTAACAGCTCAGCCATCCAACCCCTTAGCCATCCAACCACTTAGTCATCAAACCCTTGTCCGTCCATCTCTACCGCCCAACCCCTTAGTCTGTCCAACCCCGAACCATCTAACCTTGAGCCGTGTCTAACCTCGAGTCATCCAACCCCGAACCGCCCAACCCTGAGCTGTCCAACCCTGAGTCATCCAACCCTAAGCCACCCAACCCTAAGCCGTCCCAAACTCGTCGCCCAACCTCTATGTTGTCCAACTCTTCCGTCCCTTGATGTCATATAAGTACAATCACCTTAAAATAAAGGGCACAAAAAAACTACAAATTCATAGAATCACTAAAGTGGGAAAGCCTCTCTCTATACATTATTGTCATCGGGCCAAGGAAAAACCCTAATTTTTCAAAGAGGAGAAATCAGAACGGTAGAGGCAGGGAAGTGGGTGAAGGAAAAGATGGTGCAGAGGCTCACATACCACATGCATCACAACTATCACACCAAGTTGAACTGCACTAAATCTTCAAAACCCATGGTAAAAAACATGTTCACTTCATCTAGGGTTTTGAAGTTTATCTTTGTTATGTATTTATTTGACTATGGGTTAGGTTTTAGAATTTTGAGGTTTCTCTTAATTTTTGTATTATTTTTAGGGTCAATTGTTTTGGGTGTATTTGTGTACAGGTGGGAAGTTAATTTATCAGACTGCCAAAAAGAGGGCCAACAGACCCAAATGTCCCGTTACCGGAAAAAGAATCCAAGGAGTAAGATCTATTTTTTTCTTTTTTTTTTGTTGGTATTCTCATAATGGCGTAAATCGAATGAATTTTTATAGCATATTAGTGAGTAGAGAAGCTATATGCAGCTCTGTCAAGGGATATGAACAGATTCAAACCTTTGTGTAGAGCTTTTGAAAGCCCATCAAATGAAGTTTCTGACAGATTTTATAATTTTTGTTTGATATTTGTGTTGTGGGGGATTTTTGTAGCATTGTAGTCACATTATTTCTATTTCATCTACAAAACTATAACTAGGATTTATAAGCCCAAAGTTTCAATTTATTGTTGCTGATTTATGATTTTTTAAAATCTTAAACTCAAATATCACGTTTTGGATTGGTTGATGCCTTACAGATTCCCCATTTGAGGCCCGCGGAATACAGGGTTAGCAGGCTGAAAAGGAGCAGGAGAACTGTGAATAGACCCTATGGAGGAGTTATGTCTTGTTCAGTCATTCGAGAAAGGTAAGATGTCATAATTATAACCGTAATTATTTTCTATGTTAAATGTTCATTCAATCAGATATTAGGTCCTTCTATTATTTATGGGTTAATGCATTTATTTAATTTGTTAAGGGGATATTCAGAATTTTTTTAATATCATATTCTTTATACTCGATCATCCAAGTACCCTCTCAATTTATGCAATTGGGTTTGATTTATTGACTTGTCTTTGAGTTACTCATAACAAATAGATGTTGTTAGTCTTAGTGTGTTGCTACTTGTTAGTGTAAAGCCACCTTCCAAATTCACAGGAAAGGAGGCAGGGTATGTAAAAACTTATTTATTCTAGAGGTTTGCATGAAAGTGATTGAAAAGAGCCTAGAGAGAATAAAATTTCAGAATTTTATTCTGCATTCTATGTTCAAACACATATATTTTTGAGTAGTCGTTTGATTTCCCCAATTTTTTTGGGTGATTAAGGATTTGCATCAAATTTTCAACCTGTATCCCATAAATCTATCTTGAAGCATATCAAGTTCCTATGGAAGGTTAACATGATGTGGATCTTTCAATCTTCACTACAGTCCATAACACACACATGAATAGAAATAAGAAGCTAACCTAAATTTATGTCCAATGCACCCGTCCAACCCCTCACCCATCCAACGCACCCATCTAAAACTTAGTCGTCCAACCCCTCACCCGTCCAACACACCCACCCAACCCCTAGATGTCCAACCCTCACCCATCCAACCCTTAGCCATCCAACCGCTCACCGTCCAACACACTCATCCAACCCTTAGCCGTCCCAACCCTTCACTCGCTCAACCCTCCCACCCAACACTTTGTTGTCCATCCCCTCACCTATCCATCCCATCCACCCAACCCTTAGTCATCCAACCCTCACCCGTCCAATCCCACCTGCCCCAATAGTGGTCCAACCCTCACCCATTCAACCCACCCGCCAAACCCATCAACCGCCCAACCCCGACGAACCTACTCACCATCTTTGTGAAACCAGGGAAAATGCTCTGTACGAAATCACCTTTTCCACGAAACATTTTTCAAATGTTCGCCAACGATTCAAAAGTGAAATTTTGAGATCCTTTAACGATGTAAAAGTAATTTTTAGAGAGGGGTCTTCTTAAAATGAACCTTGTCTTGGGTAATAGTAATGCTTCGTAATTGTGCTAACTACCAAAGTGACCTTCTAAACCTCCACTATGATTCTCCCTAATAAAATTCTCATACATTGAGCCTTTTGGTACACACACAATTGTAATCCTCAAAACATTCCCTCTTGTATGAAATAATCCAACCTTGACATCCTATATATGCATGTTGGATCCTCACACAATTGCCATGCATCCTTGAAGTTTTCATCTTGCGAGTATAATTATTTCATGGTGTGAAACCTTATGACTTAATTGTGCATTTTATTTAACACAAACACTCTCCTACTTAATGCATCCACAACTATGTTGTACCTCCCACTTTTATGTTTTAACAAAAAGAATAAATTTGTAAAACATCTACCCATTTCTTGTACACTTGGTTCATTTTTTCTTAACTATTTATGAATTACAACACTTGATGAGTTATGTATGAAACAAATTCACTTGGTAGCATGTCATTCCTCCACTTATTCAATCCCTGTATAATAGCAAAAAACTCCTATTCATAAATAATATATATTCTCTTAGTGTCATTTAAAACTTCATTGAAATAGGTTATGGGACTCCTACCCGATATAGAATTGTGCTAATCACATCACAATACACATTTTAAAAATTTGTCGGAGCTTAGAAATGTTAAGACTAGATTTTCTCGTAATCCTCTTCTTCATTTTGTAAGATGCGCTTTGCTTCTTCCTGTCTACATAAATTACTTGTGATCTCCCATCAATGTCTCTATGATCATTGCATAAAATTCACTAAAATATATGATAAAATTCCCATAGAACATTTCCAATCAGAATTTTTGTTTCCTTCGATCACATTCCTCAACGATGACCACTATATGATTGTGTGTATCTTATTTGGGTCCATGCACAACCCATCCGGGATATTATGAAGACTAATTAAACGAAATCTTTGTGAAAAATATTACACTTCTTTATATTTAACATTAATTTCTCCTATTGTAGGTGTATCACCATTTTTATAAATGATCAAGTAATCTTCCTTCATATTTATAAACACTATTATATCATCTATATATAAAATTAAAATTCAAGGAATGGCTTCAACACTTCATTCATCACCACATAAACATTCTCAAGAAATTTGTCAACCCAAATGGAATGATAAAAATCATACAATTGTTCGCTTGTTTTGAATGCTATCTTCAACTCATCTCCTTGTCTAATGAGAATATGGTGATAACCACTCATTAGTTCAATCTTGGAAAAATAACACATACCATTATGAAAATCTATTAAATCATTTATTCTTGGTAATGGGAATCCATACTTGATTGTGATATTTTTGATGGCCCATAATTAATTAAAAGTATAACAAAAGTCACTAAAGGATTTTTCATACCTTGAAGCATTAGAATGCCTAACAAAATTTTTCTTCATGTTGTCTTTGAAATATCTCTCCTTCGATCGTCTTTGGTGTTTTGAAATTCATTCTCCTTGTTAGATAACATATATTTTATGGGCAATACCACAACTCAAGGATAACATACCCGTAACTCTGTATCTTATAAATATTTCTATCCAGGGGACATCTTGATTTAGTTACCGAAAGAATCAAACTTCTACCATAAAGGATAGGCAAAGTGTCATCGTGCATCACTTCTTTTTTATGTCTTCTTTGAACCCCAAACCAATCGTATCTCTAGCATATCTCTAACTTTCCAATAGACCATCAAAATTTGGAGCTCTTTTCAAACTTCTAAATTGTCCTTTCTTTATTAACTCCTAAAATAACTCTACCCTTAGAAGGATCATCTCTTCTTCAAGCTTAACACATTCTTATTCTTTGGATTTCGGATCAAGGTCATGGAACTCATCTACATTTCTAAGTTTTTGACTATTTCATCAATCTTACTTGTCATAGACTAGTGTTTCTCCTCAAGGCCACAGAGCTTCCTTTCATACTCATTGACTCTTCTCTCATATTCTTTACATTCTTCTCAAAGATGCTTTAGCTACGACCGAAAACACATTATCTTAGTATCTATTTCATCTCCTTCTTATTTTCCTCAAAGTGCATGGAGTCACCAAATAGTATGGAATCTCCATTCATGGATCGTGCATAAAGCATACTTAGACATAAACAAGAATTCATCACCTACATCTTCCTACTCTAATTCTGAATTAGAATCAAACACCATCATAGATATTTTCCTTAGATGAACAACATTCTTTATTTGTGTAAAAACTCTTCTTAGGCTTCTTATTTATGTCAAACTTCTTTAAATTCTTATTACCTTTATCAAACATGTGAGTATTCTTGTCATGATCTTCATAATTATCATCATCATCTTCATCCTTATGCTTATGAGGGAACTTATTAGTAAAATGACCTATTTCACCACAATTAAAGCATTTAAAAGGTAATTTTCCTTTGTACTTACTTGAACCACATTTCAGTCTTCTAGAAAACATCACAATAAGTTCATCATCATCAATTTTAGGAGCAATGTCATCATCATTAGTCTTCTTATCCTTTTACTTCTTCTCACCTTGAAAGCAATCTCCTTCGACATGTTTATAATCAATAATCCTCATTTCATATGCAATCACGATGCCATGTAGCTCATCCATCAACATGAACTTCAAATATTTGCCTTTATCAATAAAAACACTTTATAATAAAAATTGGGAGTAAGGGTTCTCAACACCTTTTTTACCACTACTTATTCTTTCACTTCTTCACCTAACGCCTCGATAGTGTTGACTACTTGATCAAATTTGAGTAGATAAGCTATAATAGACTCTTCTTCCTTCATCCTTAGGCTTTCAAATTTATTTGTAAAAGTTTGGAGCTTTTTCATCCTCACCTTGGAATCACCTTCATGACAACATGAAGTTTCTCCAACATGGATTTGGCTGATGTAAAATGCATGACTTTAACAAGTTTTAATTTTGATAGTCCACATATGATTGCATTCATTGCCTTGGAATTGTCATTTCTATCCTTCTTATCTATAGTGTTGGTTGGAAGAGTTTGAGGAAGAATATATCCATGTATCACAGATTGAAAAATATCAAACCTGAAAGACATGATGTGAGTCCTCATCTTGATGCTCCAAAAGGCATAGTTTGATGCATCAATAAGGGATATTTTCTTGTAGAAGTGTCACCTTCCTGACTTGCCATTTTAGTGTTTCAAAAGATATAATTCAAGTGATTAAAATTCTTCAAAAGGACCTTCTTTGATACCAATTTTTGGAATCACAATGGACCTGGGATGAGTCACCCTTTAAATCCCTTACTTCAATTACTTTAACTTTTGTGAACCATTAGCATTCTACCATGCATCAATGCATGCTTACTAACATGAAACAAAAATTCATAAGAACATTTAACAAGAGAGTACACAATAACATAATATGTAATGTGGGGAACCCTCAAGAGGAAGAAATACCAATGAAACTTTTGATTATATTCCTCAAACTAAAATACTTGCATGAATATGATACATCACACAAGATTGTTTTAGGGAAGCACCCATTTCACAAGGAGAACCCACCCCTATTTAGTATAACACCCACTATAAAAGGAGGTTACTACCCCCAAGATGATCAAGGAATAGATCAACCACCTAATTATGTAGATAAGTGATGTATGATGCACCTACAACAACTGTGATTAAAAATTCAGCTCACACATCTTAAAACCCTCTTCACACACACTCTCTTTTACTTCGCTCAATATTTCTTCTTCATGGGATGATTAGGTCTATTGACCTTTCTTCTCTACTTTTCTATCATTATAAAACATTCATATCCTCTCTCATCTTTTCCCGATGCCCTCATACCTCTTGTAGTTCACTCTCTAGACTCGCACTTTCCTCTCACACACAACTAGTTCATAATGAGAAAATACACTCACTTAAATACATGACTCTTTCTTCTAAATCCCCATGGTCAGATTTAATAATGTAAAATACATTAAAGAAACCTTAAAAAATCATGAAACAATCATACATAATCCTCCATAGGTCAGCAAGACCAAACAAGGCACCAAAAGCTCCACTAGGCCAATTAGAGACCTAACAAATAAAATTAGCTACTGCGCTAGTGTTGAGTCATCTTGTGCCTTGGACACTTTTACCCGGATGCAATTGGCAGTGTAAAGCCAATTTCTCTAACCTTTGTCAGTATCCTGCCTTTTGTGCTAAAATGGGAGCTTTAGAACATGGTATTCACATCCATCAAGTATTATCGAATGTGGATTTATATCGACATCTTTGTTGTGAATGCCTTGATAGACATGTATGTGAAATGTGGAGGCATGCAGAAGGCTTATGAACTATTTGTTGAAATGCCTCATAGAGATGTGGTTTCATGGAATGTAATGATTGCAAGATATGCACAATATGGGTTTAAGAAGGCCTTGGAAACTTTTAAGCAAAATGAAATTGGTGGGTGTAAAGCTCCTGGCTCCACAACCTTTTCCAAAGATCCTCCCACTGTGCTAAAATGGGAGCTTTGGAACAGGCATGGACATCCATCAAAGCATAATCAAAAGTGGTTTTTTGTTCGATGTTGTAAATGCAAGTGCACCAAGAGACCTATAAGAAAATGTGGAAGTATACAAAAGGCACTTGAACTGCTTTTGCACAATGTCTCAAAGAAACGTGGTCTCATGGAATGCTATGATTGCAGGATGTGCACAAAATGTCTTGTGTGAGAATGCTCTAAAACTCTTTGAACTAATGAAGCACTCTGAATGTGCCCTGACCATGTAATTTTTGCTTGTGTTTTATTAGCATGTGGCCATGCGGGTTTGGTGGATGAGGGTTGTAAATACTTTCATGGCATGAGTGACTTTTTTCACATTACACCTACGATTGATCATTATGTGTGCATGGTTGACCTTCTTGGCCATGCTGGCTATTTGGAAGAAACTCTAAAGTTTATTGTGAAAATACCAATTAAACTGTGGTGGTTGTGTGGGCATGTTTGCTTGTTGCCTTTCAAGGACATAATAATGTGAGGTTAGGAGTATTTGTAGCAACTCTTCTTTTTTAGTTAGATTCAAACAATATTGTGCCTTATCTTCTTCTGTCAAACATCTATGCGTAAGTGGGCAGGTGGGGTGAGGTTCAAATGGTAAGGGGATTGTCGAAAGATAGACGAAATAAAAATATGCCTAGATGTAATTAAATTGAAGACCATAAAATGGTACATGATTTTTGTGTAGGAGACAGATCACGCCCACAAACCCACGAGATCTATGTGAAATTGGAGAAGTTGTCTTGCGAGATGAAGGTAGCTAGGTATATTCCGTATTCAAGACATGTAATGAATGATGTGGAAGAGGAGGAGAAAGAAATATTCCTCTGCCATCATAGTGAGAAGTTGGAAATCATATTTGGGTTGCTAAACACACCCACTGGAGAAACTATTCGAGTCGTCAAGAACCTTCGAGTATGTGTTAATTGCCACACTGTAACCAAGTCTATCTAAAATATTATTGCAAGATAGATTGTTGTGAGAGATGCAAAATGGTTCCATCATTTCAAACAAAGAAAATGTTCTGTGGAGATTATTGGTGATACCTTGTGAAGAAATATGTAAACATAGGCTCGATCTATAACAATGTGCATCAGTATAAGTCCTACAGTTATAAAGAAGAGAATAGGTTACACTTCAAATTTCTAATTTTTCTATGGTTGGAGGTCTAGACCATGCTTCTCTTAACTTCATAAAATAAGATGTATAGTATGTAATTGCATTACTTCCTATAGATACCGATGGATTATGTGTTTTAGCCCTATTTTATTATACCATAAAAAGGTAATGGCATTGATTTGTTTTCAGAAACCTCGCATACATGTCTCGGAATGAAAAGTCGAGAAGGAAAAGAATGGGACAGAGAAAAATTTGAGGATTGCTTTAAGGAGATGGAAAGATGCGTGGCCAACAGAAATGTGAGAGAAGGGCTTACAATCAATCCAATGCTTGGAGATGACGAGGAACATCTCATTGTGGTTCTTTATTCCAAGCTTTGTCATTTTGTATGTGTCTTCTATTTCATGCCGTTACTTACAAATGAGATTTACCTACACCGATCGATCAACGACAACGAGCCCCTCCATACAAATGCAAGACTATATATTTGGCAAGATCCATTGATCCTCCGTGTCCTGTGCATCCTGCTATTATGTTGAGGCATTTTTCCCTGCTTCGCTGCAATTCCCAAAGTGCCTTAATAATTTGTGGGTGGGAGGTTATGTTGGGCAGTACATTGTTGGTAGATTTAGGTTTTAATGAAATCGTTATTGGTAAACATGATTATTTCTATAAATTGAGACAAAGAGGTTGGTGACCACTATATTGAGAGGGTTTTCATTTTTAAAGAAACCACTATTGAGGGGTTTTTGGTTTGAATGAGATTGATAATATGCAATGAAGAACGTTCCTAGAGATGGTCAGTTGTAAGCATGAGCCTCTATTCCCGATAGGGTTTATTTGCAGGTCATCTGCTTAATGGCATGGGTTTCCATGCACTATATATGTGTGTTTCAAATTGTGCACAAGGAGGTATATATGAAAATTTTGTTTTGGGTTGCAAGCACCTTGATTTTGCTCTGCGAGGGAGGTTTCGGTGGTGATTATTACGGGAGGAGGTGAAATTCCTTATCTTCCTTTGTTTTGTCTTTTTTAGCATGCGGCCTAAACCCCAATAAGCACCATAAAAGACTTTATTTGCCACGTCATTGTCGGAATGCTTATTTAGGGCATTTTGGGCTAGACTTTATTAGTACTTGCCATAGGCTATAGTCTTAACTTTAGGTAATCAAGTTATTGTTATTACACTTTTGATTACACTTTTGAACCTATCAAAAAATACAGAACATTAATAAACATTACTATTATTTTCATTAAAAAATTATACAATTGATTTAACATTAATAAACATTACTAAATTTACATATTTTTAAACCAAAAATATTATAAAAATTGATTTATTTTTAACTTGATTGGTCCTGGGCACTCTACTAGTCATGACGTTGACATGTTATTACAAGTTTCATAAAAATCAAAAAAAAGATGTTAAAACATTTATTAAAAACAAATGTCATAAATATTTTATTTTTAAAAATATTTACAACAAAATTTGTTTAAAATAAAAACTAGGAGTTTCAAAATAGATTTCTTCTCATTCTGAATCCACACTAATCTTTTACATCATTACAATCCACCTTTTATTTCACGTCTACTCTAAAAACCCTAAAATGCCAAAAACCCTAAATTGCCAAAAAACCTAAAATGCCAAAAATTACCTACTAGAAAACAACTCGATGGGCCCCAAAATTTGCATGCCAAATATGCCTTCATAAATTAAGGCTCACATGAAATTTTGACTTATTCTAACAAGCACAACAAAAGTTATTAAAGTTCTAAGACCTAGTCAAAAGTGAAAAAAAAATTCGAGCCAATTTTAGGCCACTAGATGAAGGAATCTGGGCCCAAAATGTGTCCAAAATGCCACAACCTTGCAAGAAAAAGTTGACCCCACCCAACATAGTACTAATGTATATCTACCACCCTGTAAAATTTCAAGATGATCCAACGGTCGGATCAAAAGTTATGGTCTCTCGCAAGTTATGCTCCCACATCATTCTCCCCTGGTTGAAAAGAATTCAGCTCCTGCGAATTCAATTGATGGAATTCATCTAATTTTGCACTATCAATCTTCTTCAACTCCCACTCAGAATCCAAGTATTTTCTTCTTGCTTGCAAAACCTTCCCACTATACCAAATATTTGTTGTAGCTCCCATGTCTAGTAGTGACTTGTCTTTTGGTCCAAGACACGCATTACCCTTTCCTTTTTCTTCTTCTTCGAATCTAGCTGCTCCCAGTTTATTTCTTCCTCCTCCAAACATTTTCATCATGACCTGAAACTTATATAAGTCAGAAACATTAAAAACTAGTGAGATAGCAAAGTTTTCAGTAGCTCCACCTTGTAGGCATTATCACTCATTTTCTTCAAAATCCTACATGGCCCAATCTTCTTATACTTGAGTTTATTATATGTCCCTTTTGGAAACCTCTCCTTTCTAAGATGAACCATCACCATATCTCCTTCTTCAAATACACTTACTCTCCTACTGGCATCTCAGTAATTTTTTATATTGTGCATTACTCACTTTCAACTTTTCCCTCACTTCATCCTACAATTTGTAGAATGTGTTCTACAAATGCTTCTACATCATCACTAGTTTTATCTTCACCGGGTAGCACAATCAGATCTAGGACCCCCTTGGGATTCCTACCATATACAATCTGGAAAGGAGACCTCCCTGTTGACTTGTTTACCGAGCTATTATAGGAAAACTCAACTTGTGGTAAAGCTAAGTCCCATTGTTTTGGCTTTTCTCCAACTATGCAACGTAGGATTTCCCAAGCTTTTGTTCACTACTTCCATCTACCCATCAGTCTGGGGGTGATATGCACTACTAAACTATAGTTGTGTCCCCAGTTTCCTCCACAGAGTCTTCCAAAAGTGACTCAAAAACTTTGTGTCGCGATCTGAAGTGATCGTTCTTGGAACTCCATGCAATCTAACCACTTCTAAAAAAAAAATCTGCAACTCTAGAAGCATCATTAGTTGTTTTACAAGAAATGAAATGTGTCCATCTTAGAGAATCTATCAACCACAAAAAAGATAGAATCATTCCTCACTCGTGTGTGTTAGGAATCCTAACATGAAATCCATACTCAAATCAACCCATGGCCCTGTAGGGACAGTAATGGCATATACAACCCAATATTTTGTGCATGGCCCTTAGCCATTTGGCACACTCTACATCTTGCTACAATCCTACTTATGTCCCTCTTTACCTTTGGCCAATAATACTTTTCTACAACAAGAGAAATTGTCTTACTTATACCAAAGTGTCCAACCAACCCCCACTATGCAATTCTCTTATAATATTTTCTCTCATTGAACCAACAGGATGCACAATTGTTTCCCCCTGAACAAATAACCATCCTGCATCAAATAATCAAAAGAACCACTACCTACTAGTAGGGTCCTTAAGTTGTCTCACAACATCACCAAAATCTGGATCACCTTCATACAATTCCTTAACTACCTCAAACCCTACTACTTCATTTTCCATTGTTGTCAAAAGTGCTACACGCCTACTCAAGGCATCAACAACTTGATTCTGCTTACCCGACTTATGCTTTAAGACAAAAGTATATTCTTGCAAAAATGAAACCCATTTTGCATGCCTACTATTTAGTTTCTTTTGTGTGTTTACATACCTCAAGGCTTCATGGTCAATGAAGAGTACAAATTCTTTTGCTACCAAGTAATGTCTCCAATGCCTTAATGCCTAAACAATAACATAAAATTCCACATCATAAGTAGAATATTTCCTCCTAACTTCATTTAGCTTTTCACTAAGAATGCCACAGTCATCCTTCTTGACTCTCAGATACTCTCCAATCCCGACATGTGAGGCATCACAATCAACCTCAAGACCTTGCTAAAATATGGCAATACCAAAATAGGTGCTTCTGACACTTTCTTCTTCAACAATTCAAAACTATTTGTTGTTTCCTTGGTCCATACAAACTCCCTCCCTTTTGTACACTTTGTTATGGGTGCAACAATGCTACTAAAATTCTGATGAACTTCCTATAAAAAGTTTCCAATCCATGAAAACTACGAACCTCTGTCACATTCCTTGGAATAGGCCATTCTAAAATTGCCTTTACTTTTTCCTCATCCATCCTCACTCCATCCTCTAGATATGAAAAACCCAAAAAAAAGACTCTTCTGAAGAAATCTACACTTCTTTAAGTTTGCATATATAGACTCTCTTTACGTAACAAGTCTAACACCAATTTCATATGTAACAAGTGTTCTTCCACTGTCTTACTAATATCAGAATATCATCAAAATAGACAACAAAAACTTACCATTGTATTCTCGAGTACTTTGTTCATCAGCCTCATGAATGTACTAGGTGCATTAGATAGCCCAAATGGCATCACCATCCACTCGTACAATCCTTCTTTTGTTTTGAAAGTCATTTTCCATTCATCCCCTTCACGGATCCGGATCTGTAGTACCCACTCCACATAGTCAATCTTGCTAAAATATCGGGCTCCCACTAGCACATCCATCATATCATCCAATCTTGGAATTGGGAACCGATACTTAATTGTGATCTTATTTATGGCCCTACTTGTCTACACACATTCTCCAGTCTCCATATTTTTTTGGAGTCAATAGTGTTGGAGTTGCACATGGACTCATGCTTTCTCTCACTAACCCTTTCTATTAGATCTGTCACTTGTTTGTTCAACTCTTCACTCTGTGTCGGACTCATCCGATAGGCTTCCTAGTTTGGAAGGGCCGATCCTAGGATCAAATCAATATGGTGTTGAATATCTCACTTCGAGGTAACCCATCTAGTAGCTCATCTGGTATGACATCTTTGTATTCATTTAGTACCTTTTCCAGCAACAATGTATATTAAAATCCTCTATTTCCACCTTCTTTGACATCAATGCATAACACCAACCAACTTCTTCCATTTCTGTAACAAACTCTTTTGTAGCCAATAAGCCCTCACTCTTCTCTTCTTCCTTGAAGGGTAACAAGACCACCTTTACACCATCCTTCCAAAAAGTATATGTATTTTTCCTCCATCATGTGTAACCTTTCTATCATATTTCCAAGGCCTCCCCAATAATATATGGCATGCATCCATTGGGATAACATCACACCACACCTCATCCTTGTAGGTATTCCCAATCAAAAACTTTATAAGGCATATTTTATCTATGGTTACCTCATTCCCTTTCTTGAACCATGATATACGATAGGGATATGGGTGCTTCTCACATTTTAGATTGAGTTTATCAACCATCATAGTTGAAACCATATTTTCACAACTACCACCATCAATAATAATTTTACATACCTTTCCTCCAGAGGTGCATCTTGTTTGAAATATATTTGTTCGCAACCACAAATCAACACCAACAACATCATGTTCTTTCTCCTTCCTTGGGAAATCATCATCCTCCTTATCATGAGGGTTTCACCCAAGTCTGCAAAAACCTCCATTTCTTCTTCCTCTTTCATCTTCAACCATATTTACTCGTGGTTGTTCTCCTTGCCATCTATCTTGTGTAGGATAGTGCAGACACTCAAAAGCTTTGTGCCCCTCTTCACCACATCTAGTAACATGTATATTTCCTTTGGGGGCTATTCCAGCCCCATCCTCCATTATAACCTCTTCCCCTCTGAAACCCCCTACCTCTTTGGTAGTTACCATGGATTTGACTAGAATCTTCATGCCCTTCTGCATTAGAGGATTCACCTTTTGTAGATTCAAATCTACCCCTGCCTCTCATTGGAGATGATGATGGCCCTCTCTTCACACCTCTTCTAAAATTATTCCTCTTGTTCTTTTCTTCTTCCTTTAATGTGAGTTGATAAGCATCATCCAGCTATGGATCCAGAGCATACTCACTCATCTTGTATGGTGTAACTCAACCCATTTATATACCATGTAGCCTTCTGTTCTTCAGACTCTCCATGTTCCACCTTGATTGACAACTTGTAAAATTCATTGGTATACTCCTCAATGTTGAGATCCTTCTTGTCTTAGGTTTTGGAACCTTCAAAGAGTGTCTGAGCATAATCTACAGGAAGAAAATTTTCTTTCAACTTCTTTACCATTTTATTCCAATTTTGATCTTTCCCTTTCCATTCCTTTGTCTTTCATTTTGTAGGTGATCCCACCAGATCAATGCATGTCCAGCCAACTTAGTGCATGCAAAATTAACCTTCTTCTCCTCTGAAAGGGTTTTCCACTCAAATAATTTTTCCATGTGATTCAACCAGTCAATCAACTCCTCTGGTCATAACCCTCCACCATAATCAGAACATTAATCTTAATGTCATCATTCTTTCCCTCTAAAGCCTGGATCAATCTCTCCTCAAATGGTCTCTCATTCATGGTTTCTTCATCTCTCTCATTTTCTTCTTCATCTCCTCCTTCATTCATTAATGGAGGTACTTCTTCAATATCACTATCTGGGTCTTGCATCCCCATTTGCATGTCTCCTTCTAAGGTGGGTAACTTCTCCTGTGAGCTCAACAACTTGTCTCTATAGCTCCTGCATATGCCTATTCATCTGGGCATAACCTCCCCTCCCACATCTAGCCATGATTATATAAAATAGAGGCAAAAAATACATAAAAAATGTAATATGTTACCTTAACTATTTCGCAAGATCTAAATCCGGCTCTGATACCAATTGATGTGAATCCAACTGCAAGAGGTTGAAATACCTCCAAAACACACATAAAAACTTTTCAAATAAAAACCAGGAGTTTCAAAATAGATTTCTTCTCATTCTAATCCACACTAATCTTTTACATCATTACAATCCACCTTTTATTTCACGTCTACTCTAAAACCCTAAAATGCCAAAAACCCTAAATTGCCAAAAACCCTAAAATGCCAAAAATTACCTACTAGAAAAACAACTCGATGGGCCCCAAAATTTGTGTGCCAAATATGACTTCATAAATTAAGGCTCATGTGAAATTTTGACTTATTTTGATTAAAGTTCTTATTTTAAAAGCACAATGAAGGAATCAACAAAAGTTATTAAAGTTCTAAGATGTAGCAGGAACTTCTAGTCTAGGATAAATGTGCATTTCCCTGCACACTGCATGATATTTTCCACATGCGACTACATTTACATCAATTGGCATTTTAAGGCTATGTTTGTCCTGCAGGTTTGTCTTGACATATGTTTTGAGCCCTCCACTACATCTTGTGGTCACATGTATTAAATCTTTCGAGAAATTATATCAGTTCCATATAATAAGAAAATTATATCAGATATTAGGGTAGGTTTTCTTTCATATTTTATTTCCTTTACTAATTTTTTCTATATTATAGTCCATCTTGTGGTCACGGTATTTCCTCATTTTAGGTTTTCTTTTCATATTTTGTTCCTTTACGATATTTTCTATGCAATTTATGTAAAATATGCTTGGAAAATGTCATTGAGAAGTGTGGTCCACGTTGCCCCAAATGTCACAACCATTGAAGTAAGTTGAGGGAAACATTACCCTTGATTGATACATGTATATCATACCAAAAATAGTTGGAATGAACTCAAGAAACTCTTTTTCAAATGATTGCCACTTTGAAACATTAAAATGAACTAGGTCAACATTTTTTTATTTATATAGTTGTAAATGTTTTGTAAACATGAGAAAAAATGAGGGTAAATCTTAATAGACGAGAACAATGTTTGGAGACAATTTAGCCACCGGGTGAACTTTTAGTAGGAGGTTGTGAATCGTATAGCAAATTGGATATGACCACTAAAAAAAAATTTGTCATTATAGGGGTGATTTAAGGCTTTTTCAATCAACACCGTGATTTAGAACACGCTTCAACTTCTCTTTCCTAAAGAAGTTACATGAAGGATCAAGGAAAATAAAGAAAGCAACGAAGCTTTAAAGCGTGAAAGGATGAAAGAAAAGGAAAACTCAACTTACATGAATCAAGTCAACAAGGGATTACTTGGAAACAAGTGGTAGGGCCTCCGCCACCAACTAGGGGAATTGGACTAAGTAGGCTTGCATACTCAACAATAGAGCCTAACAACTTCGGAGAGCCTTTCAATCTTCAACAATAGCTAATCAAGAAATTGAGCTACAAGTGGGTATTATTGAAAATGTGACGAGGAATGAAAGAGAAGAGAGAGGTGGAGGATGAAGGATGCATGATCAAAAAATCTTCAATCCTCCTCACTTCCACTAATAGTTTTTTAATTATTTATTTTGATCTTTCAGTTAATAAACTGCAACATGTCTCAGTCATTGTTTAGTGGCATGATCCATGCCTATTTTTAGGATATAGTTGAGTTCTTTCACCGTTAACTAATAATAAATTGTAGTTGCTTCTTTTTAAATGTAATATTTTTTCCTTCAAACTTCCACGCACGCAAGAAGGAAAATACAAATTTGAATAAAACAAATACTTTATTCTTTCTCTTAGCTTTGCTATTCGCTCACTTTGTGAGCATATTTATTGTTATTATTATTGTAGATATATTGTTGTTCTTATTTTGATCAGTATAGTTCAAGAGCACAATTTTATAATATTTGATTGGTATGAGAGCTGTCAGTAGGGATTTTTTTTTGCAAAAATTACAGGTTAATAGTTCTCTCCAAGAATTGTCGAAACGTCAAATGGTGGAAATTTTTCATTCCAACTTTCGTTGTTTACCAGAGACAACTACGATTACTAGAGTATAAAGATGAAGACCCTACTATTATCCCAAGATATCTAGGATTTAGTAGAAGGTGGATACACGGAACCTACATATCAGAATGCTTTAAATGCTTTAATAGCAAATCAACAAACTCAATTGAAAGAAGACAAAAAGAAGGAAAATCAAGCTCTTTTTGTTATCCAATCTGCATTGGATATATCAAAATTTCCCCATATAGCTGGTATGTCAAAGTCAAAGGATGCATGGGAGGCCCTACAAACTACATACCAAGGATATGAAAAAATAAGGTTGGTAAGACTTCAAACCCTTCGAAGAGATTTTGAAAGTTTAAGTATGAAGGAAGTTGAGTCTATTCAAGATTTTATTACTAGGGCTCAAAGTATTGTGAACCATCTTAAAACTCAAGGGGAAAGTGTCACAAAGCAAAAAATTGTAGAAAATATTTTGAGATCTCTTCCTCCAAAGTTTGATCTAGTGGTTATAGCCATTGAAGAAAGTAAAGATCTAACCACATTCAAAGTTGCAGAGTTGATAGGTTTTTAAATCTCATGAGGAGCGTATGCAATGTTCTATAGTGAACCTAGTTCAAGCCTTCCAGTCTACTATAAGAATTGAAGAAAAATCTACAACCAAATCTCAATCAAATAAATATCAAGGGGAGTCTTCTACATCTACATGATGTGGTAGGGGAAGAGGAAGAAGAAACAAAATAGGAAGGGGAAGAAGTTCAATGGATCAAAGAAGCATCTAGTGCTAGTATTGTGAAAGGTATGGACACTATGAATCAATGTAGAAAGAAAAATCTGATTTGAATAAGTCAAGAGCAAACTATACTCAAGAGTCTTTTGAAGATGCAAAACACTCTACGTTCTTCACTTTCAATTTGGCAAAAGAACCTCAAAAGATGTTTGGTTCTTGGATAGCGATTGCTCAAATCATATGACATGTAAATCTGATCTCTTTGTCAAATTAGATGAATTTGTAAGGAGTCAAGTAAAATTTGGTGGTAATAAAGAGGTTGATGTAATAAGAAAAGGCACCCTTGCAAAGTGAAAACTAAGCAAGGAGAAACTACATTTATTCATGACACTTTGCATGTGCCCAATTCACAACATAATATTTTAAGTATTGGGCAACTTGTAGCAATAAATTACAAGGTTGTGTTTGAAGATAAATGCTGCAAAATATTTGATAAATCAGCTAATCATTATCTTGTAGCAAAGGCTTGTATAACAAAGAATAGATTATTTCCTCTCAATTTGGATTCCACTAAGATGCATGGCCTCAAGGAAACCACAAATGATTCATGGTTATGGCACCAACAGTATGGTCATTTGCATTTTCAAGGATTAAGTTTGCTTCATAAGAAAGGCATGGTGAGAGGACTTCTTGTAATTTAGACAAAAGAAGAAGTTTATTTAGGGTGTACACTTGACAAGCAACATCGAGAAAATTTTCCGATGAACAAATCATGGAGGGAAAAATATCCTTTAGAGCTTGTACATAGTGACATTTGTGGTGACATGCAAGAGGAATCTTTGGGTAAGAATAATTACTTTATGAAATTTATTGATGATTTCTCGCACACACATGGGTTTATTTTCTTAAGCAAAAATTTGAGGCATTTGAATGCTTCAAGAATTTTAAGGCTATGTCAGAAAATCAAAGTAGGTATTCTCTCAAAATACTTATAACAGATAGAGGGGGAGACTTCACTTCCAATGAGTTTTCTGATTTTCGTAATACTCATGGAATCAAGAGACAAATAACAACATCTTATACACCAAAACAGAATGACATTACAAAAAGAAAGAACCATACCATTATGGAGATGGCACAAAGTATGTTGCAGTCCAAAACCTTCCTAATTGCTATTGGGAGCTGTAGTAGCAACCACAGCTTATATTTTGAATCAAAGCCCAACACAATTGCTTCAGAATATCACTCCCAAGGAAGCATGGAGTGGAGACAAGCCCTCAGTAGCTCACTTTTGTGTATTTGGTTTCCTTGCATATGTTCATGTTCCAGAAAAGAAACGGAAGAAGTTGGATGCAAAATCCCAACTTTGTATCTTTGTGGGCTATTCAGATTTCACAAAAGGATACAAATTCTATAATCCTGACACAAAGAAATAAATTATTAGTTGAGATGTGGTTTTTGATGAAGGGGGGTTATGGTAATGGAAAAAAAAGATTTCAAAAACTATACCACTAATCATGGGTATAGAATATGTTCAAAAGTTCCTCCTCTCCCCACAATCTCAAGTGGAAGTTCAAGCCCCGATTCTCCAAGTTCCTCTTCAGTGTGATAGTTCTAGCCACAATCAAGTCCAAGTTCTTCACAAAATGTACGAAGTTTAACTGAAATTTATCAAAGGAGTTCTAATGTGAATCCATTTTCCAATTTTTCTTTTTTTAGTACCATTCAAGTTGAACCTTTAGTGTATGAAGAAGCCATGAAAGAAAAAGTATGGATTGATGATATGAATGAAGAGATGCATGCAATTGATAAAAACAATACATGGGAATTAGTGCAAATTTCTAAAGATAAGCAAGTGATTGGTGTCAAATGGATTTATAAGGTGAAATATCATGCTGATGGTTCTATGAATAAACACAAGGCAAGATTAGTTTCCAAGGGATTTGCACAAACACCTGGAGTAGATTATTCAGAGACTTTCACTCCAGTTGCAAGATTTGATATAGTCAAGATTATATTGGCTATTATTGCACAACACAAGTGGCCAATCTATCAGATGGATGTAAAATCATCCTTCCTAAATGGTTTTATTGATGAGGAAGTCTATGTGGAACAACCTATTGGTTATGAAATTCTAGGAAAAGAACATTTGGTTTACAAGCTAAAAAGGGATCTCTATGGGTTGAAGTAAGAACCTCGTGCTTGGTATGTAATGATTGTGCTTATTTCTTGAAGAAAGGATTCATTTGAAGTTCCTTAGAGCCAACCCTCTATATCCAACATCTTGGTAATGATAATCTAATTGTTTTCCTTTATGTTGATGATCTCATTTATACAGGTAATATCCCATCTCTCATGGAGAAATTTCAAGCATAAATGAAACAAGAATTTGAGATGTCAAATCTGGGACTTATTATTTTCTTGGAGTAGAGGTGCAATGAAAATTTGAAGGTATATCCATTTCTCAAACAAAGTATGTGGATGATCTATTGAAGCGGTTTAGAATGATGTCATGCACTACAATTGCCACTCCTATTGCCCTTGGTGAAAAATTAACCAAGGAAGATGCAAGTTCCAAAGTAGATGCTACTTTATACAGAAGTTTGGTTGAGAGCCTCATGTACCTCACTACCACAAGACCATATATTATGTATATTGTGAGCCTCATCTCCCGGTTCATGTAGGATCCACATGAGTCTCATTGGCATGCTTTGTAAAAAGAATTTTGAGGTATATGAGTTGTACACATAATTTTGGCATTCATTATTCTCCCACATATAAGTTTGACCTATGTGGTTACAATGTATTCCGATTGGGTTGGTTCAAGGATGATAGAAAATCAACATCTGGTTATATTTTCTCACTTGGTTCTAGAGTTGTCTCATGGAGTAGTAAAAATAGGTAACCATTTCTCTTTCTTCCGCAAAAGTAGAGTATATTGTAGCAACACCAACTAGTTGTCAAGCCATTTGGATTAGATGATTTTGGAAGATTTACAATTGGTTCAGAACATCTAACCAATATTTACTATTATAACAAAGAGTACCATTACAATGACAAAAAAACCAAGTGTTTCATGCTAGATCGAAGTACATTGAGATTCGACATCACTTCATCGAGAGACTTAGTTCAAGATGGGAAAATGGAATTACAATTTTTCCCTACAACAAAGCAAGTTGCTGATATTTTTACCAAAGCTCCATCTACAACCAGTTTTTTTCTTTGAGGAATTAGTTGGGACTCATCCCCATTGCTCATGCAGGGGGAGATTGAAGGATGCATGATTAACAACTCTTCAATTCTCCTCACTTCCACCTCCAGTTTTTAAATTATTTATTTTGATCTTTTAGTTAATAAACTACAACATGTCTCAGTCACTGTTTAGTGGCATGATCCATGCTTGTTTTTAAGGATCTAGTTGAGTTCTTCTATTGTTATCTCCTAATAAATTGTAGTTGTTCCTTCTTAAATGTAATTTTTTTCCTTCAGAAATCCACACACAACAAGAAGGTAAAAGACAATTTGAATAAAACAAATACTTTATTCTTTCTCTCTGCTTTGTTGTTTGCTCATTTTGTGAGCAGATTTATTGTTATTATTATTACAGATATATTGTTGTTCTTATTTTGATCAGTATAGTATACGAGCATAGTTTTATAATCTTTAGAGGAAGTAGGAGAAGCAATACAAGAGGAGATGGATGCAACATTGGCTTTAAGGCTGCAACATGAAGAGCTCGTGATAACTTTTAGAGGTGACGGTGGTGGAGGAAGAAGAATCAGAGGAGCACATTAGTGTACATGGGAGTAGACAAGGAACGTCTCTCCAACTACAATAAATATAAAAGCAATGGATTCCAGATCCATTCATTTGAGAGTGATAAATCGCAAGTAGGATTTATATTGAGTAATGATATGACCATGGTATTTTAGAGAGATCCATCATACTGATTAAATGTTAAAAAGAACCTTAAATCATTCGTGAATCACGATGGTTGTGAATCATTTACAAATCATAGATGGTTGTGAATCATGGTTCTGTAAGGGTGGAATTGAGGCCCAAGGTTGGCTCATCCATTTCGAATGGCAAGTTGATTACAAAATTTATACAAAACATGAGAGCAGCAAATAATTTTGATAAATTCCCTCTCTCGTCATGGATCCATTTTTAATATGTAGTCGAAATGCAAGGAGGTTCTTGTGAAAGCATTTTTACAATGACCGTTTCATCATCAAGAATAAAATATGTGATTGACATGCATAGTAGTAGGATGGACTAACAACACCCTATTGTTAGAAAGATGCCATCTCAACTCATTGACGTGGACAACAACCCCACAATATTTCACGCCCATCAATATCAAATTGTGGCGATGCCACTTCGCAACATGCTGCCCTTAATTTTTATACCTTCTAATCAATGTAGAAATTACATTCCAAGCCATCTTTCCCATGAAAATATAAAATCAATTATCTCCTCCTCACATTTGGATCTCGTGAGTTGGTAAAATCAAATTAGGTAGGTCTACATGGGTAATAAGGCACATGTTTAATCTCTGCATTGATTTTAATTGTTTTAATTGTTTGGTTGTCTTTTAATTTACTTTCCTTATTAATATGCTATGGGAAAGGGAGAATAGAAATAATATGATAGAGAATCAATAGATTTTGGACTAATAATTAAGGAATTAACATTTAGTTTGGTCATTTTTTTGTTACAAAGCTATTGGAAGATCATTGTTATCAATTTTTCCCCTTTGACAAAATTGAACAAACAAGAACTTGCACGCAATGAAAATGGAGGATTTGATTCAGTCATGGAGGCTTAATTTTTGGAGTTGGTTGGATAAAGCTAAAACAGTCGAGTAAATTGTAGAGAATTTCAGGAAAAGAAGAAGCTTTGAAGTCCAATTTTTTTAGATTTTGTAGGTGGAGCGGTTTGGCATTTTAGAGATTTCGGTGGGTGAAAAGGGATCAAAAAGTATGAAATCCCAAATTCTGAAAGTCTGAAATTTAGAACTTTTAGGTTTTGGAGGTTTCGTGGCCAAACGAAAAAAATGAAGAAATATTTAAAAACCCAAAATATGAAAATTTGGACTTTCATATTTTGGATTTTCAAGGATCTTGGCGAACATGGAGGTAAAAAATTTTCGAAACAAAAAAGTTCTGAAAGTCTAAAAGTTCAAAATTTTAGACTTTCAGGTTTCGGGATTTCGGAGAAAGAGAATGGCCGGTTAGAAAAAGTGAGAAAAATCCTAATCAAAACTTTGAAAGTCCAAAATTTTGAACTTTTGGGTTTCGAGGATTCGTGATTCGAGTTTTAGAATCTTCGCAACAAAAGTAGCATAATAGTGACCAAAAATGTCCAAGTCTTAAAAGTCCAATCCGAAAGGGTTCAAATTTTAGAAGTCAACACGTGTTTTAGGGTCAATGTGGTGGTAGTTTTGAGTTTTAGAGTTTCGGGCTTTCAGGTTTAAGAGATTTAGAACTCTCGTGGTGATTTGAGCGATGAACAGTGAAAAAGTTCTGAAACCAAAAAAATTCTGAAATTCCAAAAGTTTGAAATTTTAGAATTTTGGGTTTTAGAATTTCAGAGGTTCGACACTTTAAATAAGAAAAATGGCCACTCGAACAAGAAATATATCAGTTTAAAAACTTTTCCAAGAGTTTCTAGATGTCTTCGCACGGAGCTATAAGGACTGCGAGATTCAATCAAGTTGGCACAACATACAATTGAATTGGATCCGTGGCTAAGCCCATCGTGTAAGAAGCAAATGCTTTGGTGAACCCTCACATTGAGCCTCTAATGAAGAAGGAGCTAAACAAGATAATAGAGGAAAGCTTTATATTTCCAATCGAGCACTAAAGTTGGGTTGCAAATTTTGTTCCAGTCAAGAAGAAGAATGGGGAAATCAGGTTGTGTGTGGACTTTTGAGACTCGAATAAAGCATCTATCAAAGACCACTACCCACTCCCTTCAATGGAACAAATCCTACAAGTAGTAGCTAGTTCAGAAAGATTCTCTCTCCTCGATGGCTACTCAAGGTATAATCAGATAATGGTGAAAGAATATGGTTAGTTCAAAATGAATTTCACCACTAAGTGGGGCACCTATGCCTACAGGAAGATGACATTTGGATTTTCTAATGCTAGAGCCACTTTCGAAAGGGTGATGGACATGGAATTCAAGGGGTTGATAAAAAAATAGTATTGATATATCTTGATGATATCACTATGTTCTCCAAAAATTCAATGGATCACCTCTTTCATTTGAGACAGGTATTTCAGAGGTGTAGGAGATTTGGGGTATCATTGAATCCCAAAAAATGCATATTCCTAGCTCACGAAGGCAAGCTCTTAGGTCACATTATGTCAAAGGAATGATTGACGATTGACCTAGAAATATTTGAAGCAATTCAATCATTTCCCTTACCAATTCATAAGAAGGCTCTTCAAATCTTCTTAGGAAGGATCAATTTTGTCCAGATTTGTGTCGATTTTGTAGCTCTTATTAATACAATAACACTAATTTTGAAGAAGAGCATGACATTTAGGTGGACAGATGAGGGTAAAGAAAGTTTTGAGGCTATCAAAGAGGCCATATCACAAGCTCTAACTCTCATCAATCCATACTTCTCTAAGGACTTCATGCTCTATGCCTTTGGTGGTGGGGACACAATTTCTGCAATCCATTTTCAACCATTTGCCTTCTTTAGCCAAGGTTTGGAGGAATTTGAAACTAGGTACTCTTTCATCGAGAATCATGTCCTTATAGTGATTAGGAGTTTGAATAATTTCAAACACCTGATTTCAAACAACAAGATCCAATTATTGGTCTCTCATGCGTGAGTCAAGGACTTCCTTCTAAAAAGGATCTAAATGAGAAACATCCAGATGGATCATTCATGTCATTGAATACAACATTGAGATTAAAGTCACTACGCTTGTTCATGGAAAGGGACTATGTGAACAAGTTATCCTTGAGTCAACAAGTTGAAGTAAGTAATGAAAATGAAGTTCCCTTGGTACTACATAATGGTCAAGAGTGGGAAAATGATGATGTGCCCACTCCTTGTTGGACTCATAACATGATACACTTCCTACAAACAGGACTATGTCCTCCAGAAATGAGAAAAGCAAAGAGGAGATACTTCAAATTACAAGCCATCCCATATGTGCTTGTTGATGGTGTGTTTTTCAAGAAAACATCATCAATGGTGTTCTATTGAGGTGCATTAGAACAGGTCAAATTGAGAAAGTGTTGCAAGAATTTCATGATGGAGAGGCCGGAGGTCATTTTACCCCATGAGTAACATTTCTCAAAATAATGAAGGTGGGTTATTATTGGCCCACGATGTTTAAAGTGATCTGCTATTCTTGGATAAAATAGTGCAAAAATTGCATTCTTCATAGGAAAAGAAATGCTAGCAAGATTTCCATTACATTCAATTTCAGTTGACCAGCCATTCATATAATGGAGATTAGACTTTAATGGGGTCATCAATCCAAACTTAAGCCAAGGCCACAAGTGGATCCTCATAGAAACAAACTATTTCACCAAATGGATTGAGGCGAGCACTCAAAGAAGCAAACAGTCTAGCATACTAGACTTCTATTAAGGAATAATGACTAGGTTTGAGTACCGACCACTATCATATCGAGATAATGCATTGGCATTCCTAGGTTCCAAGATCAAAAATGGGATGTTAAGGATGGAATATACTTGAGCACCTCTTTCAAACTATTACCCACATGGTAATGGATAGAAAGAGTCTACTTACAAGAATTTTCTAAGAATCATCGACGGACTCTAGATGAAAACCCGAGGAAATGGCATACCGATCTCAAATCAGCCAAGATCACACCAAAGAGGTCAATATGTAATTCTCCCTACAAGTGGTCTACAAGAAATAGGTAATGTTGCCTATATTATTAGAACTACCCGCATTGGAGTTCATGAAGTAGTGGAGTTATCTAAGTTTGAACCAATGGAGGCTAGGTATGCGAGTTGATGGAATTGGAAGAAATCATATAACATGTAGTCCATATGATGGAGAAAGATCACACCTTAGTCAAAATATGGTTTGATAAGAAAGCAAGAGCAAGGACCTTTTAGGAAGGGGACTTAATTCTAAAGTGGGATGTAGATTGGGAAAAGCCAAGAAGGAATTATGAATTTGATGCCATTTAGAGTGGCCCCTACATGGTCACAAGATGTAAAAGTAGGAATGCCTTCCAATTGTCTACATTGGATGGAGAGGAGCTTCCGATTCTGGTTAACGTAATCTATCTTAAACATTTATCTTGAAAATAAAAGTTTCACCCTTGTAAATATTAGCCCAGGATTTTTATTCCTCTAAGTGTGTATGCATGTCGTCTCATTGTAGTTAGGTTTCAATTTTCCTAAGCACCTTTTGCACAGGTTTTGTTGCTCCCTGTGTTGTATCATTGTGTAGTTCAAAGGTGTGCCTCAAAAGGTGAATGTTGTAACAGATCATTTCAGGGATAGGAAAAAGCTCCAGATCAAGACAATTTTCTACTCTCACAAATCTCAACTTCAGTATTTTCTTATGAAAATTGAGATTACAAGAAGTGGGGAAGGTTCAAGATCATCATGTTGTAAGTAGTTAGGTTCAAGTTTCAAGTACAAGATCAAGATCGCTCTCTCATTCATTACTCCATGCCCAAAGGATACTTCAAGGCAATCGATCTTTCCACCTAGTGTAGGTGTTCATGTGAGTTGCCAAATTGTTATCCAATTTTTTCCCTCGGAAAAAATTGAACAAACAAGAACTTGCACAAGAAAGGAATTTTTGGAAAGCTTACAGTCTCCTCTACACAAATACGACTGGTTATCTTAATTTGAGTGGGACTAAGTTCTTCAAAATGAAAAATACAATTCACCATTTTTTAGATTGTCCCAAGTTTCTCACCTACCATAATAATGAAGGTATGGGCTTCCTTAGCCCAATAAGTCAAGTACATGGAGGCATGGGTTTTGCAGTGGAACCCATCATTGTGGAAGGTGAATTGAATGCTTTTTTGGGGTGGTTGAAGATGGATTTCAAATTTCCTCTCTCCTTCTCTCTCTTTTTCCTATATATTGTAATGAGGGGAAATTTTAAAAGGGTTTGAAAAATTTGTCTTTGCACCCTCCCTTCTTCTCTTGTCTGTAATTGGATTTGTGGAGCTAAAACCTCCCATCAAAACCGTATACAAGTCTTTCCTTCGGCCATTATAGTGTACTGTATCAAATTTGTGGAGCAATAATACATGTTTGTGGATGATTTTCAACCCTCTCTTGTGTTCATTGCATCTTTCTAATCTCTCACTACAATCTTGGTTATCTGTGCATGCTAGTTATATTACATTTCATGTTTTGTGTTTAAAGGAAAAGAAACTGTTTAACATTCCTTTAGTGCATCATCTTTGTTAGTTTAGGTTTATTTTCTTAGCATCTTCTTAACCCTGTCTCCTTGGGAAGTTAGAGAAGATTTTAGAGTAGATCATCTATAGTTTGAATGTGTGCATATGAACAAAGGAATGGGAACCGACCTTCATCCGGAGATCTTTCCCGATTACAAAGTCCCACACTTTGGGAAAAGCTCCATGTTATGCAATCACACTTGAGAGTTTCAACCCATCAAGTTGTAGACATTTAGGGGTGATGTGATTACACATCAACAGTTTTGGCATGCCTGGTGGGACCAAGAGGTCATTCCACAAGATTTGAAGGCATTTTCAAGAAATTCAGACTCGAACAAATGCAAGTTCTCTAATTTCAGACCTTTTACCTCCAAGGCTAAACTCCAAAATCAATTTTCAAGGGCTTAACTTGCTCAAAATAAGTCCAAATTTCACTAGTTGATAGATCTGGGGCTAATCTTCAAAAGGGTATTTTTATTTTTTTGAAATTTTTATTTTTGAAATTTCAGAGTTTTTTGAATTTTGGGTTTTGGGATTTTAGACATCTCGGGATTTTGGAATTTCGGGTTTCGGGATTTTAGGATTTTCCAAATTTCAGGTTTCAGGCATACATTCAAAAGTCTTTCATTTTTTTGGTTTTTGGGACTGTCATTCCAAATCAAATTTCAACCTCCAGAATCTCAAATACATAGGTCCTTCAAAAAAATTGATTTTAATTTTTCAAGTTTGGTGTGTAACTTGGAAAAATCTAGCCTTTTGAGGCTCATTTCGCAACACATCCGATGACTTTGAAGGGATAGAATATAGCAAAGATAAGAAGGGACAGTTGATCGAGTACATTAGAAGAATTCAAACAAGGTCTCGATACTCGAGAAGAGGAACTATTTGTCTACTTGCAATTATCACCAGGAAAGGAAGGAGAGGAAGAAGACCACAAAGATCACCATCTCCACCTAACAAGACTTTGTCTACACCTCCACTTGGTAGAATTTTTCTCCAATCAATGAGAGTTCTCTTACCAATCAGATGGTACAACCTAATCCGTATGTAAAATTCACGGGAAGTAGCCCACTTGCCCTAAATGCTCAAAATCAGGTCCCGATTATAGCACTAAAGAATATTTCCTATTTCACAAGAGAAAATCATACTATTCCTATTGACCACATCAAGGACATTGCAAATGTCTATGTAATTCATGAGATCAATGAAATAGATATTAAGCAGTTAAGTTGTTAGCTTCATATTTTAAGGGTAAGGATTTGCAATGGTTTAATCCTAACAATAGGGGGTCTTTCCGAATTGGACCATTTGTGCACAACCCTCCATAATCAATTTGGGGAAAAGGGGATAATTTGTCTTTATTGGAACAATTGACAACAATCAAGAGGGCTCCTAATGAATAGTTGACCGATTTCAACTTCAGGTTCTAGAGGACATGGGATAGAATTCCACTTGTTGTGAGACCAATAGCTGAAGGTGCATTCCTCTACTTCTTGAAGGCTATAAATTCGATATATAGCCATGATGATCTAATCAATGGGAGGTATAACTTTACCCGCAACTTATAACATTGTTATTAGAGCTGAAAAATGCTTAATTCAAGCCGGTAAGCTAGCACCAAGGCCACCAATGCCTCTCTATCCAGACATGGGAGCTCCTATAACTAGTCAAACACCAGAATTGAATCCCATTCCAGCCCCTAGAAATCAAAGAAATAATGAGGCATCAACTTCTTCTAGTACTTCAAAGGAGTTACAGGAGGTCATGAAACAACTACATAACCTTGGAAATGAGCTAGTGACTATCAAGAGACAACAAGCACAAAGTTCTAGACCGTATCAACCTCAAACTCAATATCAAGCTCGACCCCCATACCAACAAAATAGACCACCAGCTCATGCTGCAAATCAAAATTTGAACCAAGGACAACCTTAAGCTGTCAGGCCATTCCAACCATATGATCCAAACATAGTTTCAACATCAAAAGCCTTGGTTCCAACACAAAATAACTTAGCAAAGGAATATGAATGGTGTCACCCCTACAATCTATCTTCACAATCAATCAATGTGTTTTAACGATGCACTAAATTAGGCCTTAATGGTGCGTACCATTGGTGTGTCCCAAAACCAAGTCAAGAGGGAAATCAACAAAAGGAACTCAAGAAGAGGCACCTCCAATGAAACTCCACGTTGATTAATTGGAAAACAAAAGACTTCAGGGAGTTAAGAAACCACCTTTCCAAGGCATGGATGCCATACATACATGTCAAAGAAAAGGAACATAGAGGATGGATGACCATCTAATCTAATTGTTTCTCAGCCCACACCTTCACAACAAGGAGTTAGTAGATCAAATGCATCCCTAAATGTATCAAATCAGTCAAGACACATGTTGTAGCAACACATGTGCCTATTCAAGCTCCATAAAAGGTCATGCCAAGTAAGGGAAAAAAAAAGGATAATTCATCCCCTTTCAACATCATTAATCAGATGAAGAAAACACATGTGAAAATTTCCATGTGGGAGTCACTGGAAATCCCAAGACAACGAGATTTGTTGCAAGTTGCAATGGCTAATTGGTCTACCTCAAATAGATCAAACCAAGGTCAAGAGAAATTTCTCACTAATGCATTGCAACATGGTGGGGGTCAACTAAGTAAAAATTAGAAGCCTTCACAATTCTATGTGTCATTGATTGTTGGGAACCACTTGGTACATAACTACATGATTGATTTGGGTGTAAGTATCTTAGTAATGCCAAAACAAATAGCAGATCAATTGGGACTAAAGTATGAGCCAGTGATAAAGGGAGTAGTACAACTAGATGGAATAGTAGTGGGAACGATTGGGGTCATCAAGGGGTTAAGCCTTACATTGCATGCACTTCCAAATGTCACAGCCTTGCAGATGTGTCTCAGAATTGACCTCCCACCACTATCTTTGCACTATGTTTGTTAAGAGACTTCACCGCCAAAAGTGGTGGATATTTATCTCATGAATTGGTCACACATGCTTTTCAGAACAAGGTATGGGGCCAAAGCAACAATCAGGTCAAAACCAATTGCAAACTTCCACATTGAGCCCCATGTGCCAAGTCTTATCAATGCAAATTGCTTAGCCTTTGATCAGGAAGAGTGTTCAAATGATCTAGAAACTGTAATAAGGTTGAGGGTATTTCATATTTGACTTTGGATGAATGGGAAAACAAAAGGCATGCATTTGATCCATACAAGGAAATAGAAGAATCTGAATTAGGTGTATATTGTGTACACGAAGAAAATTCACCCATTCCTAATATCACCAAGCCGACAAACAAGGATGACAACGAAGTTTGGCAACTATTTTTTGATGGCTCGAGAAGCAAACAAGGGGCTGGAGGAGGTGCAATGTTGGTTTCACCACATAACATCAAGTATTATTCAACTTTTCATTTCCATTTTACTGTTCAAACAACATAGGTGAATATGAGGCGTTGATTCATGGACTTCATTGGGACAGGAAAAGAGGCATAAAGAATTGCAAGTATTTGGTGATAGTGAGCTAATCGTCAATCAAGTCAGGGGACAAAATGTTGCAAAGAATGACCTACTCAAGAGCTACAAAAATAGGGTATGGGACCTAATTGAGATTTCAATTTTAACATTGTGTCCATACCTGTGAAGAAGAATGAAGATGCAGATAGGCTTGCACAAGTTGGAGCAACTTTTGATGTGGTGGATAGAATCAAAGAGATAAAATGCATCCACACATCCATGTGATTGTAAGGCCAAAATGCCATATAATAAAACAAGCTAGCAATGTGTTGTGAATGATCAATAGATCATTAACTTCTTACAAGAAGAAGCTGAATTCTCAGCTAGGGATCAAGACAAATTAGAGCAGTGGTACAAGGGATAGAAGTAGTGCAATGTGGAAAAACAAGCTTCCCAAAGGTTTAGTGACACTGGAGTCAATATTCAATTTTAATGACCATTTTCCTAAAGAGAAAGCCAACATACAAGTCAAAAGAGAGGATTCAGGAACTATTTCGGGTTGGGAAAGAAAACACTCCAAATCAAAAAAATAGCCACCGAACAAGAAAGATACTGATTTCATACAAAATTTTTCCAAGATTTTCCGATGTCTTCACTGGAGCTATGAGGACTGTGAGGATTCAATCTACAGTGGAGCAACATACAATTGAAATGGATCCAGAAGCTAACCCCATCGAAGAAGCAAAGACCGGTGAACCCTCACATTGATCCTCTAATGAAGAAGGAGCTAAACAAGCTAATAGAGGCAAGAATTATATTTCCAATCAAGCACTCAAGCTGGGTTACAAATTTGGTGCCAGGTCAGAAGAAGAATGAGGAAATTAGGTTGTGTGTGGACTTTCGAGACTTGAATAGGGAATCTCTCAAAGACCACTACCCACTCCCTTCAATGGAGAAAATCCTACAAGTAGTAGCTGGTTCAAAAGATTCTCTCTCCGGATGGCTACTCAGGGTATAATCAGATAATGGTGAAAGAAGACAATCAGTTCAAAATGACTTTCACCACTAAGTGGGGCACCTATGCCTACAGAAGATGCCATTTGGATTGTCTAATGCCGGAGCCACTTTCCAAAGGGCGATGGACATGGAATTCAAGGGGTTGATCAAAAAAATAGTACTGATATATCTTGATGATATCACTGTGTTCTCCAAAAATGCAGTGGATCACCTTTTTCATTTGAGACAAGTATTTTAGAGGTGTAGGAGATTTGGGGTATCATTGAATCCCAAAAATGCATATTCCTTGCTCACGAAGGTAATCTCTTAGGCCACATTGTGTCAAAGGAAGGATCGATGATTGACCTAGAAAGAATTGAAGCAACTTCAAGCATTGCCCTTGCCAAGTCATAAGAAGGTTCTTCAAAGCTTCTTAGGAAGGATCAATTTTGTGCAGAATTTTGCAGCTCTTGTGAAGCCAATAACACTGATGTTGAAGAAGAGCATGAAATTTAGGTGGAAAGTAGAGGGTAAAGCAAGTCATGCTCTATGTCTTTGATGGTGGGGACACAATTTCTACAATCCTAGTACAACAAAAAAAAGAGGGATCCGAACATCCAACTCACCTTCTTCACCAAGGTTTGGAGGAATATTAAAATAGGTACTCTTTCATCGAGAAGCATGTCCTTACAGTGATCAGGGGTTTGAAGAAGTTCAAACACCTGGTTTCAAACAACAAGATCCAATTATTGGTCTCTCATGTGGGAGTCAAGGACTTCTTTCTAAAAAAAGATCTGAATGAGAAACATGCAAGATGGATCACTCGTGCCATGGAATATGAAATCGATATTAATGTCACTAAGCTTGTCCATGGAAAGGGACTATGTGAACAATTTTCCTTGAGTCAACAAGTTAAAGCATGTAATGAAAACGAAGCTACCTTGGTACTACATGAGGTTCAAGAGTGGGAAAATGATGATGTGCCCAAATCCTTGTTAGACTCGAACATGATACACTTCTTACAAATAGGACTATGCCCTCAAGAAATGAGAAAAGAAAAGAGAAGATACTTCAAATTACAAGCCATCCCATATGTGTTTGTTGATGGTGTGTTGTTCAAGAAAGACATAAATGGTGTTCTATTGAGGTGCATTATAATAGTTCAAATTGAGAAAGTGTTGCAAGACTTTCACGATGGAGAGGCCGAAGGTCATTTTCACCCACGGGTAACAACTCTCAAAATAATGAAGGTGGGTTATTATTGGCCCACGATGTTCAAAGTGACTACTATTATTGGATAAAAAATTGCAAAAAATGTGCATTCTTCACAGGAAAATAAAGGCTAGTGACACTTCCATTACATCCATTTTCAATTGAACATCCATTCATGTAATGGGGATTGGAATCCGTTGGGGTCATCAATCCAAACTCAAGCCAAGGCCAAAAGTGGATCCTCATTGCAACAATCTATTTCACCAAATGGACCGAGGTAGTAACAATCAAAGAAGCAAACGAGTCTAGCATACTAGACTTCTATGAAGGAATAATTACTAGGTTTGGAGTACCAACCACTATCATATCAGACAATGCATTAGCGTTCCTAGGTTCCAAGATCACATAATGGGCTATTAGGAATGGAATCTACTTGAGCACCTCTTAAAACTATTACCCACAGGGTAATGGACAAATAGAGTCCACAAACAAAAATTTGCTAAGAATCATTTGAAGGACTCTAGATGAAAACAAGAGGACATGGCATACTAATCTCAAATCAGCCTTATGGGATAACAAGATCACACTAAAGAGGCCAACATGTAATTATCCCTACAAGTTGGTTTGTGGGAAATAGGCAATGTTGCCTATATTATTAGATTTACCTGCATTGGAGCTCATGAAGTAGTTGGAGTTATCTGAGTTTGAACCAATGGAGGCTAGGTATGCAGAGCTGATGGAATTGGAAGAAATTAGAGAACATGCAGTCAAACGATGGAGAAAGATTAGGCCTTAGTCAAAAGATGGTTTGATAAGAAAGCAAGAGCAAGGACCTTTTAGGAAGGGGACTTAATTCTAAAGTGGGATGCAAATTGGGCAAAGCCACAAAGGCATTCTAAATTTGATGCCATTTTTAGAGGCCCCTACATGGTCACAAGATGTAAAAGTAGCAATGAATTCTAATTGTCTACATTGGATGGAGAGGAGCTTCCATTCTCGGTTAACGGAATTTATATTAAACATTGCTATTAAAAATAAAATTTTCACCCTTGTAAATATTAGCCTAGGATTTTATTCCTCTAAGTGCGTATGCACGTTGTCTCATCAGTAGTTTAGGTTTAAATTTTCCTAAGTGCCTTCGACATAGGTTTTGTTGCTCCCGGTTGTATCATTGTGCGGTTTAGTGTGCCTCCAAAGGTGAATGTTGTAACATTTTGTTTGAGGATAGACGAAAACTCCAGATCAAGAAAATTTTCTATTCTCAAAAATCTCATCTTCAAGATTTTCTTATGAAAATTGAGAGTATAAGCAGTGGGGTAGGTTCAGGATCAACATGTTGTAAGCTATCGAGTTCGGTTTCAAGTACAAGATTAGTATCAGGCTATCATTCACGACTCCATTACCAATGGATACTTCAAGGCAATTGATCTTTCCACCTATCGGAAGGTGATCCCACGAGTTGCCAAATTGTTATCCAATTTTCCCCTCCGGAAAAATTGAACAAACAAGAACTTGCAAAAGGACTTTTTGGAAAGCTTACAGTCTCCTCTACACAAATAGGATCAAGTTATCTTAATTTGAGAAGGACTAAGTTATTCAAAATGAAAATATAGTTTTCCATTTGTAGGGTGTCCCACGTTTCTCACCTACCACAATAAATAATGTATGGGCTTCCTTCTTGCCCAACAAGGTAAGTACATAGAGGTATGGGTTTTGCAGTGGAACCCATCATTGTTGAAAGGTGAATTAAATGCTTTTTTGTGGTGGTTAAAGCTGGATTTAGGATTTCCTCTCTCCCCTTCTCTCTTTCTTCCTATATATTATAAGGAGGGGTATTTTAAAAAGGTTTGGACAATTTGGCTTTGTACCCTCCCTTCTTATCTTGTCTCGTAATTAGATTTGTGGAGCTAAAACATCCCATAAAAATGTAATACGAGTCTTGCCTCTTGTCCATTATAGTGTATTGTATCAAATTTGTGGAGCAATAATACATGTCTATGGATGATTTTCAACCCTCTCTTGTGTTCATTACATCTCTTTGATCTCTCACTGCAATATTTTTTATCTGTTTATGGTGGTTGTATTACATTTCATGATTTGTATTTAAAGGCAAAGCAGATTATTCAACATTCCTTTTGTGCATCACCTTTGTTAGTTTAGGTTTATTTTCTTGCATCTTCTAAACCTTGTCTCCTTGGCAAGTTAGAGTAGATTTTAGAGTAGATCCTCTATAATTTGAATGTGTGCATATGAATAGAGGAAATGAAACCGACCTTTATCTGGAGATATTTCCCGATTGCAATGTCCCACACTTTGGGAAAAGCTCCATGTTATGTAATCACACTGAGAGTTTCAACCCATCGAGTTGCAGACATTCAAGGGTGATGTGATTATGCATCAACAATTTTGGCATGCCCGATGGGACCAAGAGGTCATTCCACAATATTTGAAGGCATTTTCAAGAAATTCACTTAGAAGTTGCAAGTTCTCCAATTTCAGAATTTTTATCTCCTAGGATGAACTCCAAAATTGATTTTCAAGGGCTTTAACTTGCTCAAAACAAGTCCAAATTTCACTAGTTGATAGATCGGGGCTAATCTTCAAAAGGATATTTTTAGTTTTTTGAAATTTTGATTTTCAAAATTTTGAGAGTTTTTTAATTTTCAGGTTTTGATTTCAAATTTCATCTCTAGGGATTTCAAAATTTTGGGTTTTGAGATTTAAGGATTCTCCAAATTGCAAGTTTCGGGTTTTTGGACATTTGGAAGTTTTGTATTTTCAGGTTTTCGGATTGTCATTCCAAATCAAATTTTAACCTCTAGAATATCAAATATATAGGTCCTTCTAAAATTTTGATTTTAATTTTGTCAATTTTGATGTGTAACTTGGAAAAATCTAGCCTTTTGAGGCTCATTTCCCAACACATCTGGAAAATTCAAAGGGATATAATTCAATGGTATAACAACACAAGTTTACCGAGTACATGAGAATAATTTGAACTAGGTCTGATACTCGAGAAGAGGGACTATTTTTCTACTTGCAATTATCACCAGGTAGAGGAAGGAGAGGAAGAAGACCACAAAGATCACCATCTCCACCTAATAGGACTTTGTCTATTCCTCCACCTGGTAGACCATTTCTCCAATCAACAAGAGTTCTACAACCAATTAGGATGGCATGAACCTAATCAGTATGTCAACTACACGGAAGTAGCCCACTTTCCCTAAATGCTCAAAATCAGGTCCCGATTGCAGCACTAAAGAATATTCCCTATTTCAAAGGGAAAATCATACTACTCCTATTGACCACATCTAGGACATCACCAATGTCTGTGAATTCATAAAATCAATGAAATGGATATTGCGGTCAAGTTGTTACCTTCATCTTTTAAGGGTAAAGATTTGTAATGGTTTAGAGCCTAACCTATCCGTATAACATGGTCTATCCATAATCAATTTGGGAAAAGGGGATAATCTGTCTTTATTGGAACAATTGACAACAATCAAGAGGGCTCCTAATGAATAATTGATTTTCAACTTCAAGTTCCAAGGACATGGGATAGAATTCTGCTTGTTGTGAGACCAACAGATGAAGGTGCATTCCTCTACTTCTTTAAGGCTATAAATTCATATATAGCCATGATGATCTAATCAATGGGAGGTATAACTTTACCCGTAACCTATAACATTGTTATTAGAGATGAAAAATTCTTGATTCAAGTTGGTAAGCTAGCACTAAGGCCACCAATGCCTCTCTATCCAGACATGAGAGCTCCTACAACTAGTCAAACACCAGAATTGAATCCCATTCCACCCCTAGAAATCAAAGAAATAATGAGGCATCAACTTCTTCAAGTACTTCAAAGGAGTTACATGAGGTCATGAAACAACTACAAAACCTAGGAAATGAGCTAGTGACTATCAAGAGACAACAAGCTCAGAGTTCTAGACCATATCAACCTCAAACTCAATATCAAGCTAGGCCCCCATACCAGCAAAATAGACCACCAACTCAGGCTGCAAATCAAAATTTGAACCAAGGAAAACCTCAAGCTTGCCAGGCCATTCCGACCATATGATCCAAATGTAGTTTCAACATCAAAAGCCTTGGTTCCAACACAAAACAACATGGCATAGGAGTACGAATGGTGTTACCCTACAATCTACCTCATAATTAATCAATGTGTTTCAATGGTGCACTAAATCAGGCCTTAATGGTGTAGACCATTGGTGTGTCCCAAGAACCAAGTCAAGAGGGAAATCAATAGCAAGGAACTCAACAAGAGGCACCTCCAACAAAAACTACGTTGATTAATTGGCAAACAAAAGACTTCTGTGGAGTTAACCAACCTACCTTTCCAAGGCATGGCTACCAATACACACTCAAAGAAGAGGAACATAGAGGAGGGAACCATCTAATCCAATTTTTTCTCAGCCCATCCTACAACAACAAGGAGTTAGTAGACAAACACAGCCCTAAATATATCAAATCAGCCTAAGGCACCTATCAGTAGCAACACATGTGCCTGTTCAAGCTCTAGAAAAGGTCATGCCAAGTAAGGGGAAATAAAAGGATAATTCATCTCCTTTCAACATTATCAATCAGATTAAAAAAAAACATGTGAACATTTCCATCTGGGAGTCACTTGGAAATCCTAGAACAAAATGGTATTTTTGCAAGCTAAATGGCTAATTAGTCTACCTCGAATGATTAGACAAACCAAAGTCAGGAGAAAGTTCTCACTAATGTAGTCAAAGGCAAAAGGGTGGGGGTCAACCAAGTAAAAATTTCAATCCTCCACCATTCTATGTGTCATTGATTGTTGGGAACCACTTGGTACATAACTACATGATCGATTTGGGGGCAAGTAGCTCAGTAATGCCAAAATAAATAGAAGATCAATTGGGACTAAAGTATGAGCCAGTGGTGCTAAAGGACTATTACAACTAGATGGAACAAACATGAGAATGGTTTGGGTCATCAAAGGGTTAAGCCTTACATTCCATGCATATCCAAATGTCACAGTCTTGTAGGATGTGTCTATAATTGACCTCCCACCACTCTTTGCACTGTGTTTGTCAAGAGACTTCGCTGCCAAAATTGGTGGATATCTATCTGCGGATTGGTCATACATGCTTTTCAGAACAAGATATGGGGCCAAAACAACAATAAGGTCAGAAGCAATTGAAAACTTCCACATCGAGTGCCATGTGCCAAGTCCTATATCAATGTAAATTTCTCATCCTTTGATTAGGAAGAGTGTTCAAATGATCTAGAAACTAGTACTAAGGTTGAGGGTATTCCAAATTTGACTTTGATGAATGGGAAAACAAAAGGCATGCATTTGATCCATACAAGGAAATGGAAGAATCTGAATTGGGTGTATATTGTGTACATGAAGAAAATCAACCCATCCATAACATCACCAAGCCGAAAAAATAAGGATGACATCAAGTTTGGAAACTATTTTTTTGATGGCTCAAGAAAGCAAACAAAGGGTTGGAGGAGGTACAATGTTGTTTCACCACAGAACATCAATTATTATTCATCTTTTCATTTCTAGTTTGCTTGTTCAAAAAACACATGTGAATATGAGGCTTTGATTCATGGACTTCATTTGGATAGGAAAAGTGAGGCATAAATAATTTACAAGTATTTGGTGATAGCGAGCAAATGGTCAATCAAGTCGGGGACAACATGCATGCAAAGAATGACCTACTCAAGAGCTACAAAAATAGGGTATGAGACCTAATTAGGATTTTTGAATCTTTTAACATTGTGTTCATACCTAGAAGAAGAATGAAGCTACAAAAGGATTGCAGTGATTGGAGCAAACTATTGATGTGGTGGATAACATCAAAAGAGACAAAATGCAGCCACATATCCATGTGATTGTAAGACCATCATGCTAGATAATATAACATAAGTGGTAGGTGTTTGAGAATGATCAACAGATCATTAATTTCTTGCAAGAAGAGGCTATGAATTCTCAATAGGAATCAAGACAAATTAGAGTAGTAGAGACAGGGATCAAGTAGTGCAAATTTTGCAGACAAACAAGCTTCCCAAAGGTTTAGTGACACTTGGATTCAATATTCAATCCTAATGACTATTTTTGTAAAGAGAAATCCAACATATAAGTCAAACAAGAGGATTCTAAACCTGTTTTGGTTGGGGAGGAAAACACTCCAAATCAGAAAAATAGCCACTAAACAAGAAAGATATCAGTTCAAAAATTTTCCAAGATTTTCCAGATGTCTTCTCTTGAGCTATGAGGACCTGCGAGATTCAATCCGAAATTGACACAACATACAATTGAATTGAATCTAGATGCTAAGCCCATCAGAAGAAAAAAAAGACCATCAACCCTCATTGAGCCTCTAATGAAAGAAAGAGCTAAACAAACTAATAGAGGCAAGCATTATATTTCCAATCAAACACTCAAGTTGGGTTACAAATTTGGTGCCGGTCAGGAAGAAGAATGGAGAAATCAGGTTGTGCATGGACTTTCGAGACTTGAACAAAGCATCTCTCAAAGACCACTACCCACTCCCTTCAATGGAACAAATCTTACAAGTAGTAGCTAGTTCGAAAGATTCTCTCTCCTAGATGGCTACTCAAGGTATAATCAGATAATGGTGAAAGAAGATGATTAGTTTAAAATGACTTTCACCACTAAGTGGGGCACCTATGACTATAGGAAGATTCCATTTGCATTATCTAATTCTAGAGCCACTTTCCAAAGCGTGATGGACATGGCATTCAAGGGGTTGATCAAAAAAATAGTACTAATATATCTTGATGATATCACTGTGTTCTCAAAAAATGTAGTGGATCACCTCTTTCATTTGAGACAGTATTTCAAGGTGTAGGAGATTTAAGGTATCATTGAATCCCAAAAAATGCATATTCTGGCTCACGAAGGCAAGCTCTTAGGCCATATTGTGTCAAAGGAAGGATTGACGATTGACCTAGAAAGAGTTGAAGCAATTCGAGCATTGCCCTTACCAAGTCATAAGAAGGGTCTTTAAAGCTTCTTAGGAAGGATCAATTTTGTCCACATTTTGTGCCAATTTTTACTCTTGTGAAGCCAATAACACTTGATGTTGAAGAAGAACATGACATTTAGGAGGGTAGCAAGGGTAAAGCAAGTTTTGAGGCTATCAAAGAGGCCATATATCTCAAGCTCCAACTCTCATCAATCCATACTTCTCTAAGGACTTCATGCTCTATGCCTTTGGTGGTGGGGACACAATTTCTGCAATCCTAGTACAACAAAACAAAGAGGGATCTGAACAACCAGTTGCCTTTTTAGCCAAGGTTTGGAGGAATATGAAACTAGGTACTCTTTCATTGAGAAGCATGTCCTTGTAGTGATCAAGAGTTTGAAGAAGTTCAAACACCTAGTTTCAAACAACAAGATCCAATTATTGGTCTCTCATGTGGGAGTCAAGGACTTCCTTTTAAATAAGGATCTGAATGAGAAACATGTAGGATGGATCACTCATGTCATGGAATATGACATTGAGATTAAGGTAACTAAGCTTGTCCATGGAAAGGGACTATGTGAACATTTGGCCTTGAGTCAACAAGTTGAAGGAGGTAATGAAAATGAAGCTACCTTGGTACTACAAGATGGTCAAGAGTGGGAAAATGATGATGTGCCCACTCCTTGTTGGACTAAGAACATGATACACTTCCTACAAATAGGACTATGCCCTCAAAAATGAGAAAAGGAAAGAAGAGATACTTTATATTACAAGCCATTCCATATGTGCTTGTTGATGGTGTTTTGTTCAAGAAAGACATAAATGGTATTCTATTGAGGTGCATTAGAATAGGTCAAATTGAGAAAGTGTTGTAGGATTTTCACGATGGAGAGGATAGAGATCAATTTTCCCCATGGGTAACAACTCTTAAATAATGAAGGTGGGTTATTATTGGCCCATGGTGTTCAAAGTGACTCCTATTCTTGGATAAAAACTGCAAAAATGTGCATTCTTCACAGGAAAGAAAGGCTAGCGACACTTTCATTACATCCAATTTCAATTGACTAGTCATTCATGCAATGGTGATTGGACTTCATTTGGGGTCATCAATCCAAACTCAAGCCAAGGCAAAAGTGGATCCTCACAAATAACGACTATTTCACCAAATGGACCGAGGCGGTGGCACTCAAAGAAGCAAACGAGTCTAACATACTAGACTTCTATGAAGGAATAATGACTAGGTTTGGATTATCGGCCACTATCATTTCAGATAATGCATTAGCATTCCTAGATTCTAAGATCAAAGAATGGACGGTTAAGAATGGAATCTACTTGAGCACCTCTTCAAACTATTACCCATAGGGTAATGGATAAACAAAGTTCACAAACAAGAATTTGCTAAGAATCATCAAGGAATCTAGATGAAAATTAGAGGACATGACATATTGATTTCAAATCATGCTTATGGGCTAATAGGATCACACCAAAGAGTTCAACATGTAATTCTCCCCTTACAAGCTAGTCTACGGGAATAGGAAATGTGTTGCCTATATTCATTAGAACTACCCGCATTGGAGCTCATGAAGCAGAATTGGAGTTATCGAGTTTGAACCAATGGAGGCTAGGTATGCAGAGTTGATGGAATTGGAAGAAATTAGAGAACATGCAGTCCAAATGATGGAGAAAGATAAGGCCTTAGTCAAAATATGGTTTGATAAGAAAGGAAGAGTAAGGACCTTTCAAGAAGGGGACTTAGTTCTAAAGTGGGATGCAAATTGGGAAAAGCCAAGAAGTCATTCTAAATTTGATGCCATTCGGAGTGGTCTTTACATGGTCATAGGATGTAAAAGTAGCAATGCCTTCTAATTGTCTACATTGGATGGAGAGGAGCTTCCGATTCTAGTTAACAAAATTTATCTTAAACATTGCTATTGAAAATAAAAGTTTCACCCTTGTAAATATTAGCCTAGGATTTTAATTCCTCTAAGTGTGTATGCACGTTGTCTCGTTGTAGTTTAGGTTTAAATTTTCCTAAGTGCCTTTGGCATAACTTTTATTGCTCTCAGGTTGTATCATTGTGCAGTTCAATGTGCCTCCAAAGGTGAATGTTGTAATAATCCATTTCAGGGACAAGTGAAAGCTCTAGGTCAAGACAATTTTCTACTCTCACAAATATCATCTTCAATATTTTCTTATGAAAATTAAGAGTACAAGTAGCGAGGTAGGTTCAATATCAACATGTTGTAAGCATTCGGGTTCGTTTTCAAGTGCAATATTAGTATTAGGTTATCATTCATGATTTCATGCCCAATGGATACTTAAAGGCAACTGATCTTTCCACCTAGCAGGCATGTGATCCTGCGAGTCACCAAATTGTTATTCAATTTTTCCCCTCGGGAAAAATTGAACAAACAAGAACTTGCACAAGAAAGGAATTTTTGGAAATCTTATAGTCTTCTCTACACAAATACGTTTGGTTATCTTAATTTGAGTGGGACTAAGTTCTTCAAAATGAAAATTATAGTTTGCCATTTTTAGGGTGTCCCACGTTTCTTACTTACCACAATAATGAAGGTATAGGCTTCCTTCTTGCCCAACATGTCAAGTACATGGAGGCATGGGTTTCAAGCAATGGAACCCATCATTGTGGAAGGTGAATTGAATGATTTTTTTGGGTGGTTGAAGATGGATTTCGGATTTCCTCTCTCACCTTCTCTCTTTTTCCTATATATTATAAGGAGAGGCATTTTTAAAAGGAATTGGAGAATTTGGATTTTCACCCTCCCTTCTTCTCTTGTCTGTAATTGGATTTTTGGAGATAAATCCTCCCATCAAAATTATAATAGAAGTCTTGCCTCTTGGCCATTGTAGTGTACCGTATCAAATTTGTGGAATGATAATACATGTTTGTGGATGATTTTCAACCCTCTCTTCTGTTCATTGCATCTCTCTGATCTCTCACTGCAATCTTGGTTATCTGTGCATGGTGGTTGTATTACATTTCATGGTTTGTGTTTAAAGGCAAAGAAATTGTTCAACATTCCTTTGGTGCATCACCTTTGTTAGTTTAGGTTTATTTTCTTGCATCTTCTTAACCCCGTCTCTTTGGCAAGCTAGAGAAGATTTTAGAGTAGATCCTCTATAATTTGAATGTGTTCATTTGAATAGAGGAATATGAACTGACCTTCATCTAGAGATCTTTCATGATTGAAAAGTCCCACACTTTGGGAAAAACTTCATGTTATGCAATCACACCATCGAGTTTCAACCCATCGAGTTGCGGACATTCGGGGTGTCTTGTGATTATGCATCAATAATCATTTTACTAGGTTATGGATAATTTCGGGCTTGGGCTTGTTTAAAATATGTATCTAGAAGTAAAATTTTTAAGTTTATATGTATTTAATTTTGATTTTGATGGAATAAACATTTCATCTTGAATGATAAAAAATTGTGAACAATTTTTTACATCGTGCATATGATGGATTGTAGGAATATTTTAATATCAAGTTTAGGATCTGAATTTGAAGTTGTAACGTAATCTTCTTGTATAAATGATTATTAAAAGTTCTTGCAAGAATGACGAAAATTTCATATAAGCTCCATAAATCTTGTGTAAAATCTGTTGTAACATACTATGTTTTGTATATAGTCTTGAGGACATTATATATATGTGCAGTCATTTCTACACCCACCAAAAGAACAAGGGAATCCCATACATGTCAACCTATCACCCAACGGGTGCGCTGGCGCTCACCCAAGGCATGCTTAGGCGCCGAGTCTCTCTTTCATGTGATTTGAGTGGGAAAATATCATCAATGATCCAAACCTAAAGGAAGTGAATGGAAATGAGACATGCAAGCGTCATAGAGCTCAGAATGGCTTCTAGATCAGTGCAGTCATTCCAGATAGAAAAATACTTAATAGATTAAGAACTAAATCAAAACAGAAAGGGAAGTGTACAAGGATTCAGACTCATTCCATAAACATGCATGAAATAGAACCATGAAGATATGTAAGTGCACCAGAATCATTACTGATTATATTCATATAAACTGGTAACCTCATTACATTCATTAGATTCATTATAGAGCATTGTAGAAAGGTAGACCAAAGTCATGCATCATAACTGGATCCATATCATTTAGCTCTCAAAAATAAATTTAAACCCCAAGCCCTTGATACATCCTTTTCCTATGATTTATCTACCCAACCCAAACAGAGTTCCTTATGGCCATAGCTCCGCTCTCTATTGATCTCTCTATTGGATATCCAATCTATATCTCTGTGTATGCTTTTGTGTGTCTATTTCTTCTATGGATGCTTGTATATATAGGAATCCTAAAGTGCCAACTCATCCTTTTGCGGCCTTAGATCCAACACTAAGTGTCTAAATGTGGTCCTCCATGGGAGCATGCTCCTCTAGGCCTGAGCTCTCCACTTTTTCTTGAAGCTTCTATCACATGGCATATTCCTTCCTAGGCCAACCTGTCACCAGGCTGGCACCTTATCCACTCTACATGCACAATCGGGTCATGCTTTTCTTGTGTCCTACCCGATACGCCAAATATGGCTAAGTCCCGAGACCTTGTCTACCGGCACGTAACACGGCCCTTCTAAAACCCTCCTAGAACCTTTCCTTGTGCACCTTCTCCTTACATGCCCATCCTTCAACCTAGGCCTTGCGCACCCATGCACCTTTGTGTACTTAGCCAATATTTTAGGGGCCCAACATCACCCCACATTACGCTTGTTCTCCGCTTGCGAAACACTTCTCCAATGAATAAAAATCACAAATAGACTTATGTCTTAGGAAAAGAATAAGGAAAGAAGAAAGAATGGGGAAGTGATGGCATTATTGCAACAAACTAGGAAAATATTTTTGCAAGTTGGCCTCCAACTTGTTCCAGGTGTCGACTTCATTTTGCACCCTCTCTGCAGAGAGGTCACCAACTAGGGTACTTACCTCCCCAAAACTTAGTCCATCTCCTTGAGTGTTCATAGTGTCAACAATTTTCTCCAACTCCTTGCCCACGTCCTCAAGTGTGTCCATCCTTCTAGTAATCTATGGGTATAACTCCTTTAGCCGGTTCTTGATTGTACCCCTTAGGGCCTCAATAGCTTCTGACTTCTTTTCAACCTCGGCCAGGATTCTATCCTGCTCTACTCTGTTCCCTTTGTTCTTTTCTTGGAACTCTTTAAGCTCTACTTCATAGTTGGTGACCAGAATACTCGCCACTTTATCTCTGTCTACGCAGTTGTCATATGTGGCCTCAGCGGTATGGGCAACAATCTTTACATCGATAGGACTTTGCTGTATTCAGCCATGATTTCTACTACCTTTAATTCATCCACCTTCTCTAGGCGAGCTGCTACTTCTTTCACGGATTCTAAGGCTAGAGGTTGCCTCTCCATGGTGAGGATGCATGTTAAGTCTTCAAGGCACTCAAGGGAAGATCCATACTTTTGCGCGGGTGACGTCAGGTCTGGATGCTTCAAAACAATGGCATATGTGATGGATTCTACCTTCTTATGTACTTCACATATCCTTGCCTTTTCTTCCCTGAGCTCAAGCTTTAGCTGGTGCTAATTAAATCCTCCTACTTTAAATCCTTGGCCTTCTCTTCTAGCTCTTCCTCCTTTTCTAGCTCTTCCTCCTCCTTTTCTAGTTCTACTTCTTGAAATTTTATCCTGTCCTTCCGTCCAAAGAGCCTAGCTTCAACCTTAACTGAGACCTTGTTGAGTGTGTTGCATAACTGCTCATTTGAGAGCCATTGAGCATTTACCAAGGAGTTGTCTCCTTTTGACTCTGGCATTTTCATTAGTGCCCCTGGATTACCTTACCTCGAACTCTGGCTCATCGATGTGGGACTCAATTTCCCAAGAGAGCATCTTCCTCATCCGAGGGTATGCACCTTCTTCATCAAATGACTTCATTGCCACAATTTGATGTGTTTGGATGGTACTTTGGAAGCACACGTGCAACACCTTGTTGGGATCATCAATGTAGCTCATTCCTTACCTCTGGATCTCCATGCACTTTCCCCTATATGCGTGTCCTTAGGAATAGTCATGATAGATCTGGGGACTCCCATGCTACCATGATCTTTTCTACACTTTCTTCCTTATCCTCTTCCATCACTATATCAATACTGCACTTTAATTCTTGTTCTACTAAGGCCTCGATGATTTTCATTGCTTCTTTTTCTACTACCTCATTTATTTGCTCCTGCGTAAGGCTTGGAGTTTTCTGCTCCTATGTGCCAACCTCCTCACTTCTTTCCATGTCCTAGGTGCCTTCCTCCTCCTGGACTACCCTTGCGCCACACAAAAAGGAACTCATGTTCTTCTTCTCCGCCCTCTTCTTCTGAATCATGCATGCTGAAAACAAATGACTCTTGGTCCCCTTCAGGATTATCTTTTTCATCATCATCCTTTCACCTACGTATTTCTCCAAGCTCTCCGTCTCCTCCGAGTCAGCTTCCTCCATCACCTTCTATTTCTTCCTAACTGGGGATTCCAGTATAGGAGATTCTTCTTTCTCTTCTTCCTCTTCCTCTAGTGATTTCTCCTCTGTGATAAGCTTTTCCTGTGTTGGTGCCTCTTCTTTGACTGGAGACCTCTTCCTACGTGTGTAAGTACTTGTTCTAGCACTTGTTCTTGGGGCACCTAATGCATGTGTATCTTGGGCACTTGGTGCCTTCTTCTTTATTTCCTCCATCTCCTTCTTCTTGGGCGTGGTCTTCTTCCTACCTGTTAGGTCCTCAGGTATAGCTATCTCATTTTCAAGATAAGCACCCTTCTCAAACTTGGGCCTTATCCAAAGGTATATACACGCCGCGGACCTTCCTGTAATAGTCAGAGTCAGGGGTTTTACCATTTGGACTTCATGCGACATATATTTTTCCATGTACACGCACTTGCTTTGGGGTAGACCAACATCCTACGCATCTCCTGTGGGTCCCGGTCCAAACTTCCAAGGTCAAGCTTTAACTTTTTGGACTCCTTGAATCTGTTAACTCCCACCTAGAAGTATTGATCTGTGAAGGAGAATGGGAGCTTGCACCATGGGCTCATGTTTTCATCCTCCAACTTAAATATGCCAATGCATAAGTGTTGGTATACTGCGAACTTAGCTTCTCCTACTGTAAGTGTTAGCATTTGTTCCGTTATTCTCCATTCTTCCCCGAATGCATTCCTTAAGTGCATATACCATTTTTCAAGATGCGCCTTGTGAATGGGCGTCATGCTATCATAGGTGTATTTCTCAAATCTTTTTGCAGGTGAGGGTCTTCCTCTAGGTACTCCCACACAAACTTATCTGTTGCATCTGGTACTCCAATTTCTTAGAACACAATGGTTAAGAGGACATTACCAAAGAGAATCTTGTCTCCTTCCTATGTGCTTGGTGATAATTTCATTTGAAATGTATGCGGATAAATTGTAGATGGTGCCCTCTGATATTTTTCTACAAACATTTAACCAGGACTTGTTTACTATGTCCATATTTCTTACACATTGAGTTTTGTTACCAGGCATGCATGGTCATTCTCATCACTGGGTCTTGGATATCCCTAATATCAAAGTACCTTGACCCCTTCTTGTACGCATATATATCGACTATATCCTTAACTGCTTCCTTGTCGCACAGGTCATCCTCTATACTATCTCCCTCATAGATAAGGCCTGTGAATCTTGAAATTAGCTGAGGGGTTATGTGCATCTTATGCCCCGTGAAGTGAAAGTGGTCTTCATGTATGCGTGACATCAGCCATTGATAGAGGCGCTCTGGCTTTTCGAAGTAGGGAAACTCATAGAGTTGTAATAACCCCGCCTTCTCTAACTTCACCTTGACTTCATCGCTATAAATTGATAACCCCTTAGGTGTTCTCTAGTTAGTCGAGCGCACTAAATCCTACTCATTTTCCTTTTCAATCGCATTTGTGTGATGATTGTAATCACTTAACGTCATTTTCTCAAGTGGGATTCCCATTCCATCCTAAGTGAAACCCCATCTGGGTACTGCATTTTTGCATACCATTCTTCATTGGTACTTATGGTAGTTTCTTGTTGTTTTCCCTTGCCCTTGCCCTTCTTAGGTGTTACTACTAGTTTCTTGGGTGCCATTTCTTGGGTTATCACTTCAACTTCTCTTCCTATCTCTTCTCTTCTATCTTTTCCAAGTTCAAATCTCTAACCTACGAAGAATACTCTTTTCTAACCCATGCCCTAGTTGTCAAACCCTAACTGGAATATATTTTCACAAGACGACACTTCTCCACAACTCTCCCCATGCCCGTGAATTACTTTCCCCCCGGTTTGTAGATCCAAACTAGTTAGTCACCATTAAAATCTTCCAATTTTTTCTTCTCACGGATCAACTCTGAAACCCTAGTTCACAAAAGCTCTTCCTTCTTTGTATTCACAATATAAATAATGGAGCACCCAACCTTCTATTTATAGTTTTTTCCACTTTTTAACATTAAATGCTACCTTATCTACCACCATACTTTAACACTTAATGCCGAACAAAGTGCTTTAGCGGATAATTCACCCCCAACCTTGCGTGGACAATTCCCCAATTAACCAATCCTTGACAAGAGATCTTGACACGCTCTTGTAACCAATGCCAAGGCACTTCTTATGTCATGATTTTTACTCTCACCTACCTCATGTTATTTTTGCGCTTCTTCCTCTCTTGTACGTGGATCCCCAATGTAGCCTTACCCTGACACCAACCATCCTTTTTCACCTTTCTTTACATGTGCTTCCTTCACAGGGCCATTCAACCAGGCTTTCCAATGCAATCCTTCCTAGTGGTACTTCACACTCGATTTCTTCCACCTTACTCCACCCCACACTAAAATGATGTGCGGTCCTCTGCGCAATTAAAAATTCAAAAAGTAATGAGATTACTGGCACCCAAGGCGTAACACAAAACAACAACGAGAAAGGGAAACGCAAGAAAGGAAAATGCATTAAAGAAAATTTTAAACTAACTGACAATACTACCTTATTTACAAACACCAAGAAGACTTATTTATAGTAGGGCTTTAACCTACTCCCATTGAAGTGTCCTGGCAATCTCGTCCCATCCAACACTTATGACTGGCATGCACCTGAATCAAATATGTGCGAGATGATGTAGGGACCCAGCCAATGCACTTTTAACTTCCCAGGATGGCGTAGAAACTTTGAATCATAAAGTAAGACCATTTTCCCAACCTCAAACTTCTTGTTCTTAATGTGATGATCATGCCATGCCTTTTCTTTTTATTTTTCTATCTTTTGGCTCTACCTGATGAGAGATCCTATTTCATCTAATTACATTAACTTTTCAATTCTTTCTTCCAACGCTTATTCATCAGCCAATCCTCTTACACACGCTATATGCGAGAGAGAGGTAACATGAATTCAACTGGTAGGATAGCTTCCATGCCAAACACCAATTGAAATGGTGTGGCCTTATTCAACCTCTTGTAGGTTATCCTATATGCCCAAAGAATGGCTGATACTTTGTCATCCCAATCCTGTCTACCAACATCACAAATCTTAGTCAACGTGTGGCTAAGTATTTTGTTAAACACCTCAATAGTTCCATTTTCTCTGAGGGTGATAGGGAGTAGTTTTGTGATGGGCCACCATGAATTCTGATAGCAAAATCCTGACTATTTCATTGAGGAAGTGCGTACCTCTATCACTTGTCAAACTCAATGGGCATCCATACCTGCTGATTATGTTTTCCCATAAAATATAGCAGCGGTAGCTGCAATAATATCCTTTGTAGGCCGCCTCATCCCACCTTGTCAAATAATCAGTGCAAGTGAGGATATACCGCAAACCCAGTCCTTTGTGTCACTTGGTGAAGATTGGTCGACAAAGTCAATATCCCACTTCTCAAATAGCTCCACCGACTATTGGTTGCATATGGCATTTCATCCCTTTTTCCAGGTTTGCCAAGGCACTGGCAATGGTCATAGGCCTTGCAAAACTCAATGCAATCTTGATAAATGGTCTCCCACCAAAGCCCTATGAGTAGAATCTTCCACACGGTTACATTTCCTACATAGTGTCCTCCTACAATCCCACCATGCGCTTCTTCCATAATTATAATGCACTCATGTTCTAGTACGCATCGGTGTAGAACCTCATCACGACCCATTTTGTACATGTCTCCACTAATTAACATGTAAGGTGTGGCACGTATGGCCAACTTATTTTCTCCAAGGCCTTCATTCTATCTGGCACCACACTGTTTTGAGAAATGCTGTAATATCCTCCAAATCCAAGGGCACATGCCACAACCTAAATAGTTATGTGTCTGGCATAGTCTCTTCAATACTCTGCACGTCCTCCCCTGAATCAATCCTAGACAAATGGTCAGTCCGAATTACTTTTTCTTGGTTTGACAACCACCGTGAACTTGAATTCTTGGAATAATAGTACCCACTGACATATGTGCCCTTGTAGAATGGGCTTGTTCACCAAGTATTTCAATGCCATATGGTCAGTGTAAAATATAAAAGGGTTGCCAACAAATATTGTTTGAACTTATGAAGCGCGTAGATCATTGATAATGCCTCACACTTAGTCGTAGTGTAATTCTACTCTACTAGTGTCAATTTCCTACTTGCAAAGCACAAAGGATGATCAACAATCCCTTCACTAGGCTATGTAATTACTACTCCAATGGCGGTTCCTGAGGCATCCACATGAACATGGAAAGGCTTATCCCAAGAAGGGAAACATAGGATGGGCGTGGTGACAAGCCTATCCTTTAAAGTGTCAAATGCCTTCTATTGTGCCTCCCCAATGAAAGGAACTCTTATGTCTCAAGAAACTCTTCTAAAGGTGCGACGATCTTGGCATATCCCTTGATGAACTTCCTATAGTACCTCATATGCCCAAGAAATCCATGCACTACGCTTTGACTAGTAGGCTCCCCCAATCCCACAATTACTGCAACTTTTGCGGGATCTAATAGTAGACCTTCCTTACATATGATGTGCCCCAATAATTTTCCAAATGGGGTAGCAAAGACACATTTCTTAATGTTGAGGGATATCCTCAACTACCAACACCTTTCAAACATCAGCCTTAAGTTGTCACAATGGTCCTTCACTAACCCATATACTGTCCAATCATCTAGGTAGACTTGAAGGAATTTATGGATAAAGTCCTAGAAAGCTTGTACCACAATGCGTGAGAACACAATAGGTGCATTCTTCAATCCAAACGACATGATCATATAGGAAAAAATTCCCCACTCAGTGGTGAAATTTGTCTTCCTTTGGTCCTCCTTCGTGATCCTTACCTGGTGATAGCCCGAGAATCCATCTGTGAAAGAATAGACCTCACGCCTTGCCACTCCCTCTAAGATTTCTTCAGTAAAAGGGGTTGGGAAAGGATCAATGATACACACTGCATTTAGGTCCTTGTAATCAACACAGATCCTTATCCTTCCGTCCTTCTTGATGCTAATTACCATTGGACTTATCCATTTTGATTCTTCAACAACTTTAATAATTCTCGACACTATCATCTTATCTATTTCTTCCTTGACCTTCACGCTTAGGTTAGGATTCATTTGGTATGGTCTCTTCTCGGATCAAGCACACCTTTCTTCAAGTTAATTTTCATTTCCCCTAAGGAATGGTGAATGCCTTTGAGTTCATGATACCCATGAGAATAAATCCTCAAACTCACATAAAAGATCAATGATCTTAGAGACTTCCTTCTCCAACCAATAGTCTCCGATGATAGCCTCTTTAGGCTCTTTGTCTGAGCCGATGTTAACCTTATTTGTCTTTAAAGGCTCATGGTAGGTGCATGTCCATTCATCAAGATTGTCATGACCTCGCGCATCCCTATAGAATGGTTAACATCCAAGTTTTTTGATTCTTCACCATCAATAACATACACCATCTTCCCTTTTATTTTTCCAAACACACGCGCTCAAGTTGTATCTCTTCTATTTCTTCTTCCTCAAAGCACCTCTAGGCCAGGTTCACCTAGCAACTCCAGTAGCCTATCTTCTATCATGACACTATCCCCAATGGTAAGGCGCTTGAAACCTGTAATTCCTTATCCTCCAAGGGTTTGTACTCCGATACTCAAATGTTTGAATGAGATCAGCTGCTAACTCTTGCCAATTCCCTGTCTGGCGGTGTGTCTCAGAATGAATGTACCATGCATGCACATAACCTTGTAGGGTGGAATACAACTTGTGAACCCATAATGAAGGTGGAAATGCTTCTATGCTTCCCATCTAGGATGTATCTAATGCTTGGATATGGAAGGAAGTGACATCTTTACCATGGTAATCTTTTATAGCCGTGGGCACGTTGCTCCTACAAAACCTTACAGAGAAGGAAATTCTCACCTCACGCCATTCCAAGAGATTATCTTGATGCGTTTCCCACCAACGCACAATAGTTTCAAGTAGGACGTAACTTAACATCCCCCTTCGTTCATTTTCCTCCTTCCACTGAGCTTCCATATTCTACAAAAATACCTCAGGGAAGGCTCCTCCTGAGTACTTAGGTAGCTCCTTTCCTCCTAGGTACCCAGGACATCGCGCATTTTTCACCTTTGTCACCGATCCTCTCAAATGTCATCCGATTAACTCATAGGTTCCATGCGCCCAATTATCACATGCTATATTGGTGGTGTCACTTAGGGAATGAGCATCCTCAAAATGGATAACTCCTTCTGTGGGATGAATTGTCTCTGGATCCCTGATTGGGCACACATATATTCTATCCAGGACCTCTTCTTCCCAAAGGTTCAGTATAGGATGTTGATTTCCCATCATCCAGGGGTATGATGACCCGTTCCTCTTCATTTTCAAAGCTTATGTACCCTTGTTGAACCGAAGATCCGCATTGTTCTTATAATACCATGGGTGCCCAAGTAGTGCTGGGAAATTTTTTTCCTCGAGTGCCAAGACTTTGAAGTCCCCAATAAACTTAGCTCCCTAAATGGTGATGGATGCATCCTTTAAGACACCGATGGGAATTGCCTTCATTTTTTTTTCCATATACAACACATTTGAAGATGGTTGTAATACAAGTCTTCCCATCTGATGCCATGCATCCAAGGTGAGAACATTGACCTCCACGCCTATGTCAATGAGGATATTACTAAGGAGTCATCCATCCACGATCGCATTTAATGTGATCTCCCTATCATAGTCAAGGTTGTGAGGGGGAAGGTTTGCATGCAAGACCTGCCTCTCGTGCTCTTCCCCGACACATGGTACCTTCTCTCTCAACCATGATCCTAGCAAGGAAATAATATTATCTTGCCTTAGAATTTTACATACTTCCTTGACCTCATCCAGGTCATCCTTTGGCACCTCGACCTTCCTTCTTTGCTCCTCCCTCTTAGACTTCTCCTTTAGACACTAGATTTCTCCTTGTAAACTCCAAATGATGTCCATGGTTTCTTGATATACCTCCTTTTGATGCACAGGGTTTGGGTACTTCCCATGTGTCACTTCTTCCCTTGAAACCAGGTTCTTCTGCCTTGGTATTTCCTTTGCGTGTGCAACCTTTGCTATTGTTGTTACCATAACAAGTTCCAAGCCTACATCATGTGTCACCCGTGGCATCCATTGTGTGTCAACCTTCTTAATGCTTACCATTGCAACACCCTTGTCTTTCTGGTGTTGCTGATTCATATGCTCAAACAACTCATAGGCACTCCTCATACTTGTGCTTCTTCCCGCACCATGAGAATTGAATAAATCGGGCACTCGCGCTTGTAATGCACGTGACCCACAATTAAAATAGGTTCCATGCGGGAACTCACTCCTTCCTCCTCTCTGCATGGTTACTACGACCATGGAATCCTTTGTGAAATCCCCTTCTTCCCGCGCCTCCATCTCAGCGCCTCATAAAGGTGGTCATCATTCTTAGAACTACTAGCAATGTTGGTCTGGTGCACCCCATGATCAATGGCCTCATGGATCTAATCAATAAGCCTACAATCCTTAGTATCATGGGTTGTAGAGGTGCAATATTACAGTAGCAAGACACATTCTTCCGAATTACACGTTGTAACAAGGGACATCTACTTGCATCATGGTCCCATGAAAATTTCACACCATCTCTTTGCTACGACGTGTATTGTCCTCTCTAGGAGAAACTATCCTTGACATGCCCTCTACTTCACAATATGTACACCATATACCACTATGAGTCTCATGGGCTGAGTTCACATACAACTTCTCTAGCTGCTTAGCCATAGTAGCAATTTGAGCCTCCAGAAATGGGCTAACACCAATATCAACACTTCCAATAGCTTCGCGTGTAGGGAGGCTTCCAACGCCTCGCACAGGTCTGTGAAATTATTATGAGATAAAGCTCTTCTAAAAGGTGTTATCAACCCCCCAAAAAACCATTGAGCATGCTGTGAAGGGTGAATGTCATATGATAATTTTGACAGAGAGAGTTTTAAACCACGCACGTCATACTCCCACACACTCTCCACCATTCCTGTTGAATCTCCTTCAGGGTGTTGATGCTCTTCTGTTCAAACTTAAGGATGTGGAATTATGCCAAGAAGGCATTCTTTAAAGTAGTATAATCCACCACCATTTGATGAGGGTCATATTTCCTATACCAGCTATGTGCATGCCCTTGCAATGTCGTTATAAATTGGCTTGCTTTCTGCTCCGGCTAGTGATCCCTTTCGCGTGCCATAGCAGCTCACACTTGTGAACATGTTTTGCAACATCTTCAATACCTCTGTAATCTGGAAAATGTAAAGACATCTCAAAGAAAACTTGAGGAGGTGGTTGGGGCCCTTGTCCTCCTAAGCTAGAGCCTTGGTTTCCTCCAGTGTTTCCCCCTGCCAGATCCACCAAATCCACCAAGTGGTCTTGTGCCTCTTGACCCACTAGACCCACCAGATCCACTAGGTCTGTTCCTCTTGACCCACCAGATCCACTAGGTCATGTTCCTCCTGACCCACTAGATCCACCAGGTCCACTAGGTCCTATAGTGGTCATGCCAAGGGTCCCCAAATTTCCACTGAACTATGTGCCGATGGTCTGTGATAATGCCCCACTACCAATAGTGTACCCCATGCCACTCCTAGATGTGAGACCAAAGGCTTGTGTACTTGATCCTTGTCCAAAAATTCCTCCGAATACTAGAATAGTATGCGTAGCCATAGAAGTGGGAAATGAAAAATTGTATCTCCTAGGTGCAGATCTGTCACTTCCACTGATACCAATCAAGTTAACAATATTCCCACTTGACTTGGAAAATAAGCACCGGGGTTTGGTAAGTAGGTGGGTTCAAATACGTGCCAATGAATCTTCTCTCTCCACTTGATGAACTCTCATCAGAATTCAAAGGGGTTTCTCTTACGCACTTGCCAAGATGGGGTAGCAAGACGCACGCTTAGGTTCCACATCCTCCACGTGACCTCAAATCCTTCCCGCAACGTCTGCCTTTTATAGATCCATCACACCTACAACCTCGTATTGTCTAGCAATCTCCCTTTCATGTGCTTCATTATACTTGAGTCATCTTTCCTCCCTTTCTTTCTTTGTCGTAATATCTGCCATCTTCCTCCACCCTAGCTTCCTCACCCAACGCTCAGAATGGTTTAGCCGGCCATCATAAATGCCTCTAAACTCAAGGTAATAATCAATATCTTCATTCTAGAGGGATAACACGTAGAAATGATCCTCTGGGCTCCTCGAAACTCAAACTCAACAACTTCCTGGACAAGAATATATAGAAATAGCATACTCTAGAGTGTATCTAGCTAGTACTCCTTTCCACCAATGATCCACAACACGATTCCACGTCAGATCAACATCTTGCAGATTTGGTACTCTTCCCGGTCCACGTGTGTGATCTATAATACCAGCTTGATCTAGACGCATATGCCGAGAGCATTCATACAATTATCTAGGAAGGAACAGAAAAAAGTTTCATACAAATCATGGTAGAGGTTCTCTTCTACCCATCTACGTGCATCAAACTCAGGTCCAATGTTGAATCTATGAGAAAATTCATCCTCCATACTCTTGAACCATGATTCAACACTTTCCAAAGTTAAACGCTTTGTCATCACTTAATGCACAAATCATGTTGTATGTCATTTCCTACTACAACTTTGAAAAGAGGTCCTGGAAACAGAACCAAGATGTAGTCATTTTTACACCCACCAAAAGAACAAGGGAATCCCATGCGCACCGGCCTATCACCTAGCGGAGCTGGGCACCCGAGGCACGCTCGGGAATCGAGTCTCTCTTTTATGTGAGTTGAGTGGGAAAATATCATCAATGATCCAAACTTAAAGGAAGTGAGTGGAAATGAGACATGCAAGCATCATAGAGCTCAGAATGGCTTCTAGATCAGTGCAGTCATTCCAGACAAAAAGTACTTAATAGATTAAGAACTGAATAAAAATAGAAAATGAAATGCACAAGGATTCAGACTCATTCCATAAAATGCATGAAATAAAACCATGAAGATATGTAAATGCACCATAATCATTACTTGATTATATTCATGTAAACTGGTAACCTCATTACATTCTTTAGATTCATTACGAGCATCGCAGAAAGGCGCAGATCAAGTCATGTATCATAACTTGAATCCATATCATTTAGCTCTCAAAAAGAAATTTAAACCCCAAGCCCTTGATACATCCTTTTCCTATGACTTATCTACCCAACCCAAACAAAGTTCCTTGTGGCATTTCGCAGAGCTCGCTCTCTATTGATATTCAATCTATATCTCTATGTATGCTTTTGTGTGTCTCTTTTCTTACCGTGGGTGCTTGTATATATAGGCATCCCAAAGTGCCAACTCATCCTTCTGCGGCCTCAGATCTAATGCCAAGTGTCTAAATGTGGTCCTCTATGGGAGCATCCTCCTCCATACCTAAGCTCTCTATTTTTTGTCATGATGGTCTTCTAAAAGCTTCTATCGTAAGGCATATCCCTTCCTAGGCCAACCTGTCACCAGGATGACACCTTATCCACTCTGCATGTGCAATCGGGTCACGCTTTTCTCATTTCTTGCATGATACACCAAATATGGATAAGTCTCGAAACCTTGTTTGCCGATGTGCAACACGACCCTTCTAAAACCCACCTAGAACCTTGCCTTGCGCATCCATTCTTCAACCTAGGCCTTGTGCCCATTCGCCTTTGTGTACTTAGCCTATTGTGTACTTACCCAATATTTTAGGGGCCCAATAATATATATATATATATATATATATATCTTACTTACTGATACCAATTGCCTTATATATATATATAATTATATATATATATATATATATATAATTCTATCCTTACTTTGATACCAATTGCCTTTCTCAAATCCAATTTCAAGTTGTTTAATAAGTAGTGGCAGCTTTGTAATTTAATGAAAGAATGATAAAATATATGTATCCTTTTTCCAATATTTTTGCATGAAATACCTTTTGAAAAAACACTCACCGAACAATATTTCTAAGCTATAACAATTAAATAGAGCGTTACCCATTACATAACTATACAAAATAAGTTTTTTTCCTTATTTTATTTAATAACCAAACAAGTTGTATCCTAGTATCCCCGCCTCAATCAATTATATCACTTTTTTACATCTCCAAAAATGACACACACAAGAAAAAATGGTTATAAAATAAAATTATTGAATTTATCAATAATGTCTAGAAGGGTATGACAAAGAATTTCAAATTATAAGTGACTAAACTAACTATAATAGATGACAAGCCTTCATACATACACAAACATTAATGATGATAATATCAAGCAACTTGTTATAGGTCTAACCTACATTCATTTTTACACATATCCTTCACTAATTGCGAGTAAATGAAACCATATTTGTTGGAGGCATTTAGTTTAGAAGTTAACATGCCTTATATATGCTTTTATTTTTTTATATAATAACATGGCACTCTCCAAGACTAAAGGTAATTGTTTTTAAGTTTTCTTGACTCAAATTTGACATTTTATCTGCCATTTATTTATATATTTATGTTCAAATTGTGTTGATTGTGTAGATGAAAATGCTTTTGTGGCTTTAATTACATGTTGTTTTGGCTTCTTTCAGGACATTTAGATGCATAAATAGAGAAAGCCATTACAAATTAAATAACTTAAGCAAAGGCAAGAATTAATTTCGCCATTGTTTATTTTACCCTATTTTTTTCCTATTTGATTTTATGTGAAATTATATGGATTTTTTTGTAGATGGCATGAAGGTTTATGGAATTGGTTTATTTCCTAAAACTTATTAAGTCGGTAGTGAAAAATTAGCTAGCACCCTTCCCAACAAGGTATACTTTCCCTTACTTTGAAACACTTATAACCTTTCTTTCATTTTCTTCAACATGTGGTAGATTCACATTAATAAATAGCTAAATTTAGACCACTCATACACTAATTACGTTGAAAGGCATTACCCTTATGAGAAAGAGCCACCGATTGTTCATGTCAAGGGGTTAAATTTGACGGGCGTTTAGACATTTTCATCAAGGGGTTTAGACAAGTGTTTAGACCTTTTTGTGTTTTCAATAGGTGTCACATCATGAATGATAGAGGGGAAACCTAAACTTACCTCGGGTTAGATGAAACACGTAAAATTGGAACCGTTGTTTCTTCATCTTGCAAACTACACATCGATACGCTATCGGAGACACCTCTCTTGTTGTTGAACTTGGTATGACAATGTTTAGTTTGGGTAATACCCTTATCTTTGTTTTAGGGTTTTATTTTGTCTTGGGTACTACAGGAGGATGATGAGAGAAACCTTTGGAGAAGGAAAAGATGATGAAGAGGATTGATTTGGAAAAATTAGGATTCCATTAAAGTAAGTGAATCCAAGGGTACTGTCCCAAGTATGTACATGTGCCCTAAAGGCCTGATATCGAGCATCCCATTGCCTTCTCTCGCTTATTAGTGCCAAGACATCATAGAAGTCCTACTTGAGTAAGTTCATTTTCTTTCCCACATCCTCACTAGGCATATATGTTAATAAGTTCCGATATCTCTCGGTGTTTTGTAGTTCCTTTCAAAATGGTGGAGGGGAGTGAAAATTGTTTATAGATAATGATACAAAGCAATATGTTGAAAGTGAAACCTATGCAAGTATTGGTTTGGGTATAATAGACTTTATATGTCTTTCCCTACATGCAGATATGTTTAATTGGTATGGTGCACAAGTTTTACTCAATGATTTGTAGGTGGTTCAAGATATGGATGAGATTCATGCACATGTAAGTTTACATCTCATATTTTAGGTTTACCTTATATTTATTGAACCTTAACTTTATTTTTCAATTAAGGATTGATGTTCATGATGGAATGAACCCATCATCCCCCTTAGGAATTCTAAGGGACTGGAAGATAGAAATTTGTAAGAAATTACTATGTTCAATGTCCAATGTTCACCTACACGCACATTTGATTTTGTGGAATGGTTTGAACATCCAATTGAAGTAGTCTTGTGGAGTGGTTGTTGGTGGGTTTCCTAAATGTACCATCATCCCCACAAAGGCGTAATCGCAAGTATGATGTTCATATACAATCTATGTGGATAACATGTTTTTTTCTCGGGTATGTGAATTTTTTTATGTGAATTTTTTTGGGTATGTGAATTTTTATGGGCTTTTAGTTTTTGTAAATTACCAAATCCTTCATGTATTTCACTTGTAATGTTTCAAATTAGACTTGAAAGATATATCCATTTCTTGTAGGTTTGTGAGCCCTAGACATGTTTCTCATAGTTAATCATCCGAGTGTGTTTGCTTATGTAGTTTAGAGATATATCTCGATGTGGGATAAAATGGAAAACAAGATCTTGAACTACCTATCTTCTGTGAAGAACAAGAATCTTTTGGGATTTCATATGATATACACTAATGCAAAGACCAGAAATGCCAAACCCCACTTAAATTCTAGAATTGTGGCGATCACCGAGCCTTGTGTAATGGCCGCAGTAACCTCTACCACATGTTCCAAATGATGTGAAAGCACACATGATCGACAAGCTAGTCAATCCACCAATTTTTCCAGGTTTCCAGTAGTTGGTTCCCCGATCTTCCAATCAAACTCAATACAAATTACTTTTCACACCATAAGGGTACTCATCTATACCAAAATCGACACATGTATATTCCTTATTTTTAGGTTTTTGTGGTCCTTATTACAATTGTTTTCTATAGAATTTTTGGTTTGGGTTTAAATGGCATACATAGTGTAGAGGGTGGTTGATATCTTTTAATATGTAGAGGAATTGATGTTTTTGCTAGACAAAGCTCAATTTTGAAAGCAATTTAGATTTTAGAAGGTTATTAAAAAGTTATCAATGTTTTGTTATTAGCAGTTTGGGAGATTCAAGGGTCGGGAAATTTGCCCGACCTATTCGGACATGGTTTTGAAGTGATTGAGAAAGGAGTCCATCATAAAACAACCCGCCCGCGTATTCACCAATTTCGCAACAAAGAAATGCATATCATTTTAATGATATGTTATGAGATTGTTCTCGCACTACTATTAACGCCATGCCTTCAAATGCTCGCGCTTATCAGAATAAACATATGATGCATTAGATGAATATATTGTTCAATTCAAGAGTAAAAATATGATCCATAGAATACCCAAGATGAAAGCAACATCCATAACACCACTAGACTTGTTTGCATGACAAGGCCTTCCTCTCCACCCATGAAATCGACTTAACACCACGCCTATTTTCTTCACCTACCATGGAATTTGAAAAACTAACGTAATTGTGATGAAAATGTTGATGTTTTGTTCTTGTAGATTTGGTTGGATTCCTTTCATAAATTATTTTTACTTCTAAACATTTTGGATTTTCCCCATTTTTTGGTTTATCCCCTTTAAATGTAATTCACACTCATATGAATAATGCGTTCAAGATATAGATGATATAGTGAACCACAATACCCTTCCCCTCCCTCAAACCCCTTTTTAACCGTCCCTCATCCTCTCCCTCTTTTTTCATTTCCTCAATTTTCAATTTTTACCCCATCGTCTTCGACATATCCATCATACACTTCAAATATAATTGCTAGTACCAAATCAAGTTACATTTAATGCTTATATGACTATAAATAATCATTATCCTTGGCAAAAAAGAAGTTTTATTCATATAGCTCTAATAATAATCATACACAAAGCACAATACATATTTGTTGAGAGTGCTCACTCACTCTCAAAGGGTCCGAAATTAACATACAATAACTATCATGCCATTTCATCATGGCTACACGGTCTATCATTTACAATAACCGGATACCTGATGTACTAAACAAGGGAAACATAAGATACATTCAGAGTTTTTGTCATCCGGCTTTATAACATTCCCTGGAATCTTCTTCCCGGCCCAGTGAAATAGTGGGAGAATTATACCGTGAACAAACAATGAGTCCAACATGGTAATTGGCTGATAAAACATTAAGGCTAACATTGCAATCATGTCGCATGGGAGGATCCAAATAAATCTTTTACGTTCCAAGAACAACCTTCCTTTCCCACGGTAGAACAATAGCAGTACGTATATGGGAATAGTGATCACCAAAAACCACACAACCAGTGCCAACCATAAACACTTGTGAGCAATCACTAAGTGTACGGCTGCACCAAATGTGATACCCATTGAGAGCAACGCTGCCCACATTCCACCTATACTCTTCCAAGCAAGCATCGGATCCACCACTTGATTCCCAGATTGTGCATAGATAAGAAGAGCAACTGATGCAATTGAATGATAAAATGCCAGTGCATCGAATATCAGAAACACTTTGAACACAGATTCCTTAAGCAGTACAGGACTTGGTGAGTCAGAATCCTTCGGCGCAGGAGCTGGTGTGCCGCCCGTTGGGTCACCCTCAGGGAATCCTCCGGGCAGAGTAAAAGCAGCTGCGAATGCGACTGTTCCAACTAACGCTGCAACTACTGATATCATTTCGTAATTCCATTTTCCTCTGTAGAAGAAGTTGTTTTTGTGTCCAACATCTTTTTTTTGCACCACATTCTCGGAGATGCCGTTCTATCTGCAACCACTTGTTTCACAAAACTTATATGAAAAATCTTGTATACTGTAAATACGATAATGTTTTATTTGTTATCAGTAAATCACTCACCGAAGTAAAAAGCTGCGGATCTTTGTTTGTGTTCTCCACATCTGTAGCTATATCTAATGGCGTCTTCCCATTTTTGTCACAGCAATTGATCACTCTCCTAGACGCCAAATTTGATATGATTGTGGCGAGACCCCTTCTCACCCTCTCAAATATCAGTGGCGCATTTTCCACTGCCAAGTGCAGAGCGTTTCTACCATTTTCGTCTACCATCTGTACACAGTCGTTAGGGCGGTTTAATATCTCTTCAACTAATGCTGCATTGCCCTCTTTCGCTGCTATGTGAAGTGGAGATTGTTCATATATGTCCACCCTGTAACACAAGGATTCATCTTCGTCTAGAAGCATTTTTCCCACTTGGCGAATATGTTTCTCATATTTTGATTTGTCCCACGGAAATGTAAACGTGGGTGGTGTTGCTACTGGAATTAATGCAGCCATGTGCAGGGGCGTCCTACCACAATCATCAACTTGTTGAAGAAGATCACGTCTTTGTTGTAAAAGCTCCTTGATTACATCTGCTCGATCAACAAATTATAAATCGTGTGAAGCAACTTCAGCTGAAGATGTTACACAGACTCCGAGTAAAAACAATACTTCCGAAAAGATCTCCTTTCAACTTTATTTCGCATATTATTTGGAACGAAGAATTCAAACGAGAAACTGTTGAATAAGAGTGTATTTGCTCATTGAAATCAATCCACCACTACATAACCAGAAACACCATTAATGTTTAAGAATATTAAAACTCCATTTTAAATTATAATTAAAAAATATTATTATTGTAAAACTAGCAATCTTACGTGAAATGTATCATGGAAACGTCAAGGGGATCTTTTGAAAGAGTCAAATTCGAGAGAGAAAACAATAGGAGAGGAAGAATGGTGAAGGAGTTAGACAACAGAGAAGTGAGAGTGTGGAGAAGTAAAAGGGTGGAAAAATTGGAAAACCAAGCATTTTGTCAAAATGCATATCTAATACTCTTGTTGCCATGTTACTCTTGCAGTCCTTTAGGAACCTTTAGGATCAGCCATACCATCTCGAAACAATATAAAAACCAAGGATGTAATAACTAGTAAGGTCCCTAGTAGTAGCAGGCATAAGGAATGCTAAGAAAAAGTAATTAAACTGAACTTGAACACGAGAATTGGAAACTACATTACAAAAACCAAAACTAAGTTAGGCCGAAAACTAATTTATTAATCCCGAGAAGCAACTTTAATGTAAGAATTAGCGAGACAGCAAGTCAAAACAATACTTCAAATAATAAATTCAAACGAGAAAAGGCTTTTAAATAGAAGTGTGTTTGCTTATTGAAATCAATCTACCACCACACAACTAAAAACACCAATATTGAAAAATTATAATTAAAAAAAAAGATTATTGTAAAAAAAAATGAAAAGATTTATTTCAAGTTTATAATTTTGTAGAAAAAGATGTTCAACTTCCAACTTGTAAAATTTCAAAGTCCATCACAATCAAAAAAATAAAAATCAAATACTCGTTAATTTGTACTTGTATGAAAAGGAAGTGCAATGTTATGCCAATAGTTAAATATGAAGGTTTGTAGAGTGGTCGGAATCGGCTTAGGTAGGATTGTTTTCTTGATTGTATGTGAATTTTTAGAGGCGTACCTAATTCTAAGGTGAATCATTTGTGCAACACTCAACATGTTTAGTGTCATTGACTCTGGGGCATCAAACACGCTAAAACTAAAATTTGCAGTCAACATCCTTTGGCATTGTTATGATATTTTGTTTTCCTTTTGAATAAAGACCAAAGAAAAAAACTAATATAGTTCTATTTCATTAAATAAATGAAATAATAAACCAAAGAAAGGTGGTAAAAGAAATAATTTGCCTATCGTATTCGAGGAAGTGTAAGGAATACACATGACTTACTTAAAAATAATAGGTCACGACCTTGTATAAATTTCTCTTTAAATGAAGGGTCTCAAGCGCCTCAACTTTCTCCACCCTCCACAATTATCACGTGGTTCAGCAAGGAAAGCATAAATGGGAAGGCACATTGTGAAGGGAAGATGAATACAATTGATAACCTTGTAGTCACTAGCAATACTCAAGACCCTCTTATATTTTTCATCCTTAATAAATATAAGGTTTGACTACTCGTATTGTAAATAGAATGTTACATGAAAATTCAGGCTTAGAAATAATGTACACATTTACACATCACAAACAAATTATGGTTTTATTAAAATTTTCAAAAAAAAAAAACCTGCAACGTAGTGGTAGGTTGCTATGCTTTTAAACTACGATCATGGATTCAAATTTTATTAACCACATTCCTAATAAATAGGCTCTTCAAGCTAAACTCAATTATACTATTTGAGGGAATTGAAAAGGAAGAGAAAACAATAACTTTGAATAAAAAGGCATTCATGGAAAAACTATAGTGGAAGAAGACAAACTTTGACTAAAAAAGCAAAAGAGGGAAAAAGACATTAAGCAGAGTGATGGTCGTGAGAAATATGTTGACCTGCCGCTTTTGAACCAAATCACCGAGACCATTCTTAAATTTTGGATCCTATTTGTCAATCTTCCACTTCTCACTTTATTAAACTCATAAAATAAAAAGAAAATTTATTCATTACAAATTTATTTAGCTGCTTTTAAATTCCTAATTTTCAACTTAAATAAAATGTCTACATAAGGTCAATGCATGGTAATTAATATTAAAAAATCTGGTTAAATTATTGTTATTATTATTAAATATATAATTAATTATATTGTTTTTGTTTAAGCCATGTTTTTTCGAAAAAATTTAGGGTCTCATTATTACCACATCAATTATTGTATTTACATGTATGAAGGTTTGTAGACGCATGGAAAATTTAGTTATGTATATTAGTGTCAAATTCTTACCGATTTGAGCTCCATGTCTTTGAGCCGGTAATTTCTTACTCAAATTAGAAAATTAGGATCCAATATGTTTCTTGTTTCTAATAAGTTTATGTCCGAGATCAGCAAAACCAGATAATTTGAGCTGTTTTGTGGCTTAATTAATAGATTTTTCTTGAAATTCCTATATTTTAGTTTCATTTTTTTGACTTTACGGATTTTGTTGGGTATCCAACTTGTTGGATTACATAGGTATTATGGTAGAGTGGATTTAATTGCTTAGCTCATATCGATATTAGATTTGTTTTGAAGTTTTTAATCATTTTAGATGTCAAAATACAACTATTTTAAAAATATCTCTTATGATTGATAGGAAAATATAATTTAACTATTAAAACGATATATATATTGAGAATTTAACTATCATGTATGTGTACATACACACACACCTGTATACGTATACACACATACTTACACATACACATGTATATATATTTTAAACTATTTATTAAAATTTAAAAATATTATCTTGATGTACATACTAAAATTTTAACGTCAAGTGACACCCATGTCAGCCTGTAACATTGAACGTCAAAATCCAAGAGTAGTGGAGATCTAATCCTGTATGAGTCTACTAGCCTAAAAGGAGTAAATCAACCAGTGAAAGTAGTTAAACTATATATCATCTCTCCGTTTCAGGGGTGTTTTCTTTTTATATATCAACGGACACAGTGATTGCAGGTAATTTTACTCTTAAAAATTATACATAACGTCATATTAATTATACAAAAAGCATCCTGAAAACATTAACTCCTGAAATATCTTTTTAAAAAAAAATTATACAAGAAACATCCTAATTACCTGTGTGTTGGTTGATGACAGCAAGATGCAACGGTGTTTTGCCATCCAACTTTCTTGTGTCGAACTTTGCAGGCGTGTGCGGCGGCAATGTTTTAACGACCATCCGATGACCTTCTTCCGCAGCTTTGAAAAGAGCCGTTTCACCAGAGCAATTCAGTTCAGGAGCGAGTTCAGGGCTTTCAGCCAACAAATCCTGCACTATCTCCTCCTCTCCTTTCATGGCCGCTTCGTGTAACACAGTATTACCTTCTCTATTTTTAGCTGTCACAAACTGTTTCCCGCCTGCCTCTGAATCCTCTTTGTTGAGTTGAAGTAACTCCTTGACGAATTCGTAATGGCCATTATAAGCGGCTAGGTGAAGCGCCGTGTTTCCCTCCGACGTCACCTCACCCAGAACCTCAACTTTATTTTTGATCAATTCTTTAAATTCTTCTACATTACCAGATTCTGCAGCTTTATACAGCCTTGGGTTCATTCCCTTCACAGGCATCGTATCAGCGGTTTGATTCATACAGCTCGGAGGGAAAGCGAGGAGGGTCTTAGCTAGGCCCAAGGAAATACAAATCAGCACAGTGATCTGCCTAAAACCAGAGTGGCTTGTTCGCTCAAGGGTGCACTCCCCTCGCAAAAGTAAAGTGTGGAATGCAAATTATGGACTGGATTTAAATAGTGGAAGAAAAACCCAAAAATATAGTTTATTAAATACACCCCCGTGTGGAATGCGGCTTAGCTGAGTTGGTTTCTTTCCATCCAGTTTAAACCCCCTTCTATTCACATAAAGTGTGGCAGGGTTAAATTTGACGTCTTTTTAGATGTTATTTTGCAATTTTAATTATAAAATACTTACACGTATTTGAAATAACAGTCACATGCTACTTACATATTTAAAATGCTACTGTCTTTTTTTAATTTATAAATTATATATGTATTATACAATAGTTAAATTTATGTAGAATAATCTTTTACAAAAATTATTAAGAGGGTATAAATAACATTGTTTTGTAATTTTGAAGGGTAGTATTGGAAAATATCGTCACCCAAAAGTTGTTTCACAAACAAATTTAACCTTGATGACAAACTTATGTCTTGTAGTGAGGTTGAAGCACCCACCCCAATTAATAGAAGTAGGAAATTCAAAGCGCTCGTGTGTGTGTAAATAGACTGATTCATTCAATTAAATGTGCATATCTCTTAACAAAATTCAAAATAAAATTAAATCAATTTCAATTTTTCTTACTTTCGAATCAACAAACTTCAAAATGAGGATGTTTTATTTAGTACTTTCCACCACCATGTACTTTTTATACTTTACACAATCTTTATTATCAACTCGACTCCATACATGGGGTGACTACCATATCTTATGAACAATCATTCATATATACACTTTACATTTTAATTTTTAACTCAATTTCGTATATGGGGTGCCTACCGCAACCTATGAACAATCACCCAATATATTAATAAAAATAATCATTTTAACAACATTACCTTGATTATGATTAAAATGAACATACCTTGAGACTTGGGAATGAAAAATTGAGGTTATAACGCATATGTAAACAAACCAAAAAGTATCTCGAAGAATTTGCAATAACTTCATGAATTGTTAGTGGCATTCACATTCACTTTCTTCGATAAAATATAGGTATTACATTCATGTGTTGAAAGATTGTTATGTTTAATCTCATGTGTAATCAATGTTGCATATTAATATAGAATTATTTGGTTTTACTTACAATTGCATTATCAAAATGATTTAGAATTAGAAAAAAAAACTTCTACAATCTTACGTAGTTTTTTTGGGACTTTGTATGATATACAAATAGTCTTACTTGAAATAAAGAATGCTTGGCACAAAGGATTATAGTTTTGCACAACATGTGGAGTCAGTACATGGGGAGCTTTTTCGTTGTATCGTGTGCACATCAGACGTGTAGATTATGAAGTTTTACACCATGCATATATTATTAAGCTTTTGCATTATATGTGTGTTGTGTTCTTATGCACATATAAACATCAAGTATGTTGTCACCGAAACCCATGACCATTGATCTTCTTTCTTTCGCTAACTATATATGACCAAGTGCTTTGCTATATTTTGGTCAAACATAAATTCCCACCATGAGTGATTACTAGCTAACCAAATGGATTGAATCAAAACAAGATTAGATCAAATTTAGGAGTCTTTGTAAAGGTATTCTTATTTACAAATATATTTGTATTTCTCTCATCATATTCTATAAGTGGAGGGAGCAATGATATATAGCATTTTGAAGTAGAACCACAAGTGATAAGAACTCGAGAAAATGCATGTAGAAGTGATGTTTGTGTAGCTTAGGTAGATTATGATAAAGTTCCATTTCAGGGATGTGAGTTCATTGTGTAAAATGTTACGAGCCAACAACCGTGTTAAGGATCAAGTCCTATGAGTCGAATTCATTATTGGGAATCTCTATAGTCTATAGTATGTAATACTTGAACAACATCAATGCTTTACACATGAGTTTTAATCTTTTTCTCATTGATTAATAGAAGAATTTTTTATCATTTCTTATAAACTTCGTAGGATCTTCCTCATGTGAGGTCCTTCTTTGAGAATTTAAGGATTAAGTGATTTACAAAATCGCTTCATTGAGACCCCCTAACTCTAATTGCATTAACTAATATTGAAGCGTTATTCATCACTCTATTCACTTTATTTTATAGGTTTTGTTAATCTCGCCTTCTTAATATATTTTCCAATAATTGCTAATTACAAATATTTTTAACCTATGACGGAGTGCATCATTGCTGATGTCAATGTGTGATGGACCTCCAATAATAGACTGCGCATCCACCTTTTAGACGAGTGTGAGAAAATGAGCAGAAAATTGTCAAGTGGTGGCCCGACTGCTAGTCTTTCTGAATCGACTTCTGAAGGTGAGTTGCATTATTCTTGTGTCGCATTACTTTATTATCAGGAAAGTTACTTTGGATTTGTGTGGGCTTTAACATCTAATTTGATGGATGCAAGCCTCCACACGCCATATTACATGCATACCATTCTCTCATGTATATTTTATCTGTGATGAAGCGTTCCACTCACAAATAATAAGTTGCAGGCTTAAATCGCAATATTTTTGTGTGACAAGTGATAAACATCAAATTTTAGAAAAATTCAAGAAGTAACAATTTACTCAATCACAATTATATGAAGTTTATATTGGATTAGATGGTTGAGTTAATTTATTTATGTCAAGGTATATGGATATAATAAAATTGGTATAGATATCTTAAATTTGTTGAGAGATATCAATTTTGAGATTTTGATTTTAGATTTTTTTATGTATTATTTTGATTAAAACTTCATTATCTTCTCTCATCAATTTCTCGAGTTGATTGATGAAAAATGATAACCACTTACGTACATTATCGTGCATCAGGCTCGAAAAAATCTTTTTCAAAAAAAGAAAAAGTTATGAAATCCACCGTAAGACTAAGATATTGCAATTTTTTGATTGACTTCTCAATACAAAAAAAAAAAAAAAACTTCTAAGTGAGGATCAAATGGACATCCAATTTTTTGGTCAAACATATACATTTGTTTACTCCATTACACTCCGCCCAACCGCCATTGTAGAATGCATATCAACATAATAATGACACGCCTCATTTTATACATTTCAATAATATAGAAAAGCATTGGTTTGAGATGTTAAATTTGATGTCTATAAGATAGTTTATTTAGAAGATTTTCCCTTTATTTCATCAAAAAATCATAATATCTTGTCCATATGGCGGTGGTTGGAGCCCTTTGTTGTTGTTCGACATACTATATGCACCCAATTATTGTAACATCCTCGTTTTTATACATTAGAACAAGTAATTTTTTTTTTTTTGATAAATGCTTCCGGTTCTAAATACATAATTTAGAACTCACAAATCAAAAACAACCATTCTCACAACATGATAACCATATGCATTGTGTATGACTCGGAGCACCTCCGCTCTATTCATTCCATGACTCGGTAATCTACCGATCTATTCATGAGTATTAAGAGTTGGCGTTTTTATTTAACACATCACTCTTGTGGTTCTCTTCCCTAATCTGGGATTCAGAATGCTCTATCCAAGGAACCTATCTGAATAATTGTTACCATTATTCATCGGCATCTCATCCCTTAGACTAGGTGACTTAGGACAACGCAATCAGCAGCTTGCGATACTTTGGCCAAAGATTTGAAACATACCGCTTATGTCTCGTGTTCCTTGATGGCATACTCGTCAATCTGGAATACGTCCTTCACCCCATTCCTATGTTATGTAGAATGTCTTATACTGACTTCTGTCAGACTCTCCTGTCCCAAGTTATTCACTCAGGAATGGATTAGTAAGATGACAACGTTATAGGGATGCTCCCGAGGACTAGGGATACGCTGACATACTGGGTCAACCCTAGTTAATCCAGTGTGTCAAGATACCCCGAGTCTCCTAGGGCAGCCTTAAAAATGTTGACCACATTCCTAATCACCCGCAGTAACTTGTTTGAGTTTAAGGTGTAAATCTTAATGATCAATGCAAAGGGTGTCGTCATAAGTCACTGCATTGTTGTATCTTCGAGAAGATCCTAATCTTCTCGAAGGTACAACCTCGCAGATTGACTTGTGCCGTCCAACCTTAAAATCCACCTCGAAAAGATCTACTTATTGATAAGTGTTACATACGTTGAGATAAAATTATACTATAAGACGCTCCCTTAAGGTTAGTCTTCCCAATCCCTAGGTTCCTCACCTTAGAATTACCTTTCATAGCAAAACCCTTTACACAAGAGAAGTTATTAAGACTAGCGGTCCCCTCCAAGGAGTTCATAGAATATACATAATTCTAAATCAATGAAATTGGACAATAACCCTCAACCTTCACATGAGATTGCTAACCAAACCCTTTTTAGGTTTATATCAGTTCTCTTAATCGAATTTTATATCTTACTTATTAGTATTGAGATATAGTGATTAAGAATCCATTGAACGTTGTCTTGACTTAGATCAAGACTAGGAAGTAATAATTTATTCATCTTGTTTAGCTTCACCTGCTCAGTTTATTTTAACCCTAGCTTTCGAGAAATGATAGAAGATCTAAATTCCAATTTAGCTTTAGATAGAACATACTAGAACTACTAAAAATCATAAGCATTCGATTACATAATCTTGCAAGTATACTTAGATAATCACAAAAGTCTCCAAATTATACAATAATAATAATGCTCTCAAGATCATTCGAATCAAGAAGGTCAAACCATCAAGATACGAATCTGAACATATAAGTAACGAATATCTCTTTTCATTCCTTTCAAGCTAATCAAATACATTTTATGCATTCAAGATATTTGATATAATACTCAACAATGAAAAGAACATCTTTCTTGAAGTAGTATATTTAGAGAATCAAGTCAGTAATTCATCATAAAACCAAATTAAACAATCAACATCCTATCGGATCTGTGCTTTTACCACTTACAAGAACCATCTGCAAAAATTGTCAACACGGTTCGATTCGATGAAGGCGAGCATGATAAGCACTAACTCTTAAAACAATTAATCCACCAATTGTTTTCATTAAACAACTTTATTTAAATGAAATCATTTCACCAAACATGTAAACATATTTTAGACTATGCTCTCTTTAATACAAACATGACTATAAACGCGTAACTCATATTATAGTTACTAAATAGTCCTAGGTACTTTTCAGATATTTCATCATAAATATTAGTGACCAAGAAGAACAAATGTATCCAAAACAACTATCCATCTGAATCCCAAGGACAACAAACATTAGACAGACCATTACATTCAACATAATAAAATGAATATCATAATAATTCATGAATCCATCAGTATGTTAAAACAATTCCAACAGTTAGATAAAAATATATCAACATATACTTTACAGCAGAAGAGAAAGAAACCGAGACATTCAGATGTCCCTTCCCAACATGCTCATGACTGTACTGTCCACTTAAGAGTAATGCAATCACATTATACACCTGCGACTAAGCCAGTCGAGACCACAAGAAGATCTACAGTTCGTCAAAATACACAAATAGAAATTTCCTGTAACTTACTGAACAACACAGTAGCTCTCGTGACAAGGCAGTGATGAATAATCCATCAAATAGACTCCACATAACCTTCCATATTAATCAACAAACGAGAAAATATCCAACGCCATCGCTTATCAAGGTATAGTTAATAGTTCTTTACTTCAGTCACACGACTAGATAGTCATGATAACGAGAAGATGTAATCATGCACAAACACAAGAGCAATCCCACTTTGAGTGAAACACTCAAAGAACATACTGACTCAATCTAATCCCTACTAACACAAAGCAAGGACTTAAATCAAGGCCGAAATCAAAAGAGTAACCTTTTTATCACGGTCGAAAAAACAAGAGGCTAGATAGCATTAAAACAAAAGACATTTCCATATGCATACCTAGTGACATTCACCGAATCCAACACAAACACCACCGCCGGCTTCATTCAATGAAACAAATCTCCACGTTTATACAACATGGGTGTGAATTAGAAGACGCTTACCGGAAATAATAACCTCAACAAGGTCTTCATAAAGGTCATCATCAATTCATTATTTTCAACAAAGTTTCATCCAAGCCGTGATAGTGCGAATATAAGCAAGGACTCATACAGAGTCGAGTTTAAAAGAAAACACAGTGGGACAAGGTCGATGAGCCGAATTCCCTCTACGAAAGCATTCAAGGTTTTCCACTAATTCAACACCAAAGCAATTTTCACAACTAAATTTCTACAGAAGTCTAGATACAAGATATATATATATATATATTAAGGACTCAAACAGAGCCAATATCAATAGGTATTCACAACCAAGCTTATACAGAAGTCGAATCACCGGTTACATTTCCAGATCTCCAACTGAGTCAATAAGCACAGTATTCACAAATAAACTTCTACAGAAGTAGTAAGATAAAAGATACCTATAAAATTCTAGAATTCCAACCAAAACAATAACATACCGTAATCACAACTGAACTCCTTCAGGAGTAGAAACATATGGCATTCACGACTAACTTCTACAGAAGCCGAAATACAAGATATATATATATATATATATTAAGGATTCCAACTAGTGCCAATAATAATAATTATTCACAAACAGGCTTATATAGAAGCAGAATACTGGTTTCATAACAAGGACTCCAACTGAGTCCAATACAACAATATTCACTCTAAGCTTATACGAAAAGGAAAACATAATATACGCTTGATAGTTCAAAAGAGTCGAACCGTAAGTAATATTCTCAATCTAAAACTCCTTCGAAGTCAAATACTATCTACTCAAGGATTCAGCGAATTCAATAACATAATGTATTCACGAATGTACTTCTTGAAAGCCAGACATAATTTCATTTCAAGAAGTTCAACAACATCAATAACATATATTAATCATGACATAGCTTATACAAGTGAAATATCATGTACATTCAATAATTCCAATGGTATCCTTTTCAACAAGTGAAAATAGCAAGAGTATCGGCAAGTCTGAATCAAACAAGAAAACAATTCATGGACTCCCCTGGAAACCGAATTCGTGTATTTTCCTTACAAGACATTTCTACAAAATCTAACCTAAAATGCAAAACACAGCAAGATAGTGCAACAGTTCGAAACACAATACACACCCATCGAGGTTCACTTGAAAAATCGAGCCGAAGAAGATACAACAACTAAATCACACAAAGCTACCATAAAAACCAATCAACCCAAAATCATCTCGAACGAGTTGTTCTAATGAAATCATTTGAAAGAAAGCAAGATTTTTAAAAGTTAGGGCCTAACATGCCTGGTAATGTTGCTTAAAAATCCGAAGAAGACCACTGAAAGAGCTCGAGCCTTCTCCTCTTTTTCCACGTTAGATTCAACAACAATAATTTGTTATTTCCATGCCTTATAAACTTTCCTTGACAGAGAAAAGAGCGAGTTACACTCATATTTTCCATGCAACACCAAGTAGACTGGTGTGAAGAACCAGTGATCAAACAGAGAGAAAACCAGAGCGCATGAAAAACCAAACAAACTACCAGTTTTCCATTTTGCATGTCTTCCCGAGAAATCCGAGCTCGAAGACCGAGTTCATTAATTGTATTAACTCCAAAATTCCCCGATCAATCTCCATTGCCACAACCACCGTAGTTGGCGATGGACAAATGCAAGT
>CM031238.1:810669260-810686760 GCA_018340775.1 Taxus wallichiana var. yunnanensis | reverse complement strand
TTAACATGCTAGATTGTCCTTAGCATTGAAGTAGTTAAATGTTGGAGCATAGAATGGACTTTCCTCCTAAAATACTTCACTTTTAGTGGCTTAAGATCACCCAAAAAACAAGACAATAAAGAGATATCTTCACCAATCTCATGGAAGAAGTTATAGGTTGGAGAATAACACCACTTTCTCCTACATTCTTTGGCCACCGTGGCATGACATCACTAAAAAAACTACTTGCACTTCATTGGTAGTTACAAGATATCCTTTTACACCCTTTTTTGTCTCATCACGAGATCAGGTGCACATGTTCCTTTTTCATTTTCATACTTTAATTTACAATATTTCTAGTATGTACATGCGTTTTTACACATATACATGCATATTTGACTACTTGATCATCTTCTCTTGTGTAGGTCCATTGGTATGGGAAGAAAGTAAGCCAACAATAATGAAATACATATGGCAAGTACATCACACACACGATACTAACTATGCGGGTAAATTACATAGATTAGCATCCACACACATGCATCCTATTGCCCTAGGTTCACTCTCATCACTTTTTACACTTTTTCATCTTTAGTCTCCACGTTCCATATTTTTCTCACTCCACAATTTGTCTAGTCCTTTGAAACAGTTTTCTACATCACTCTACATGGGCTATCAGGTACACATCTCTATCTAATTTATGTTCTGAACTTTTCACTCACCAACATAAAGTGGGGGCAAATGTAGACACAAACTTGCACACTTTGAGTCATTATTTAGTCTCGGGTCTCATACTTACTATTCATATGGTTCTTAAGTGAAAAGAGTAATAATTAACCCATGTCTTTGGCCATTTTTAGATTGCTCTTGTCTTCGTATTTTTTATCTTTTTGCACTTGGCCAACCTCTGTATTTCATTTTGTGTTTTTCCTATTTGATTTAAGGGCACCCAGGCACCTTGATCCCCTATGGGGTGCCCTAATCTTCTTTGCATTTTACTCTCACCTTTTTGGGCACTTTATAGCCATTTGAGGTTTCTATATTTTTGGTGGTTGGCCTTTTTTCGGGTTAATTACGAAATTAGAAAAGATAAACATATAAATATAAAGTTACGTGACCATAATGAGGGACCAAACACTAAACATCTATTATCACCATCTAGAGTTGCATCCATCAAAGACATCTAAAGCTACATTTTTATCCATCTAGCTCCATCACAAAGCATGCGAGGATGGTTCATCTGCATCACACTTCATAGGAGGGATTTTATTGTTTCCATGCACACATTTACTATGTTCTACATCTAGTTATTTTCTCATTTACTTCACAAAGTGTGAATGACACAAGAAGCAACCTAGGGCATAATTTACACACACACACAAAGAACTACATTGGGTCAGATGTAGTGCAACGGCACTTAGTGATAAGTCCATCAATTTGGTAGTTGAGGATAGTTTGACCCCTTCATATGCATCTTTCTTTTTTAGGGTTTTGATGCTTTGTCTAGGGTTTTGCAGGTGATTCTTCCATCTCCTATTCATAGTGACATCGACACACGGTTTAATGACATTAGTGTGAGAAGAAAACATAGGTGAACATCTGCTGACACTCCACATGAGGTTTTCTAACCATTTCCATAGAATCGATGCCCAAATCTCAAACTAGGGAACCCACCCCAGGTTCCACTATCCATTTCAGGCGCCCCGATCTAGTCAAATCGCTCAGATCTATGCACTTTTGGGCTTCGTGTGTCATTTCCTCCTCATATTCACCTAGTCTACACTATGACATAGTCCCATGAACATCTGCGAATCAATGAGGATTTCTTAACCCTCTTTTAGACATTAGGGTTTCATATTTTTCTAGCTTAGTTTGTTTGGATGTATTTCAATATTTTATTGTTCCATTTATTCATTCATTTTACTACTCATATATCATTAGATTAAACTAGAATAATCTCTATTTTAGTTAATCATGATCTATATAGGATACCCCACAAAGTCTTGAAGGTATAAGCACACCTACTGATCTATATAGACCAACCTAAAATGGAACATGATCCTCTTTCTATATGTGGTTGTTCCTCTCTTTTTCCTCAATTCAAAATTTCCTTCTAGATCCTTCTCTAACCCACTCACATTCAAATTCAAATCCTATTCATTAATGACATCAAACCACCACTGTTTTGGTAGTTGAGAAAATATTCTATAAGAATCCACATCATTTGATTTATCAACGGTTTGTCTCCTTAACATGTGGCTTGACCATGGATCTCCACATAATCTTGGGTCACTTTACTGGTCTTGTCTTTTAATGCTTTCAATCTTCTATGAAATACCTCATTTGATTATTTTTGTGCACTAACCATTTAGAAATATTTGTGCTCTTAATTATTTATACTACTCAGTTCATGCATTCAACCTTTACGCCCTTCCAAAATTATTATGCACTAAAATTTGAAAAAAATAATGTGCAATATTTCACACACCCTTTCTTCACACTCATCTTGTGCACCAATTCTTACAGGCGCTCTTGTAAAATCATCAAAACATTATGTCATTCCATATTTACCTTATCATCCTATGTTTAATGAGCTCGCCAATTTGAATTGGATGTAGCCCGAACAATGAACTCACTTGTAATGAGCTTCCTGAGACATGTAATGAGCTCTCCATGAACTTACCCAAGGTAATATGAATTTTCCATCTCACCCACACAAAATGAACTCTTCGAGCTAACGATAGCAAACCAAGTTGGCTCGGTATAATAACACGATCATTGTGGTGGCAGGCCACGTGGTGGCCTGAGGCCCCACCACATGGCAAAATATCGAATATGATGAACCACCCTTTCGAGTGTCGAATATTGGCATCATAAAACCATATTTTTGCTCCTCACGCTCTCATTACGCTTCATTTGCCATGTATCGTTGCCACGTTAGTCGATTGCCTCTGTTGGGCTTATAGTTGACCAAACTTTGGTTGGTTATAACTTGAGCATACGTAGTCTGTTTTCCGCATTCCAGTGCCGATGGAAATCTCGTTGGATGATCTATCACTTTGTCATGGTTTAGGGAGATATATGGAACTCGAAATCCCAAATTTTCCTCTGGATCACCAATGTTATTGAATAAATCAATGTTTTTATTGAATAAATCATTATTACCTTGCACTTTATACATCTTTATTATCAACTCGATTACATGCATGGGTGGCTACCATATCCCATGAACAATAATTCAATATTATTTTCAACTTGACTTCATATATGGGGTGGCTACCATATCATATGAACAATCATTTATATATACATTCTTATTTTTAACTCAATTTTATATATGGGGTGGCTACCACAACTTATGAAGAATAAATCGAGTATGTTAACAAAAAATAATCATTTTAAAATCATTACCTTGAGTATAAATACAATGAACATACCTTGAGACTTGGAATAAAAATTGAGGTTGTAATGTATATGTAAGCAAACCAAAAAGTACCTTGAAGAATTTGGAATAAATTCATTAATTGTTAGTTAGATTCACATTCACTTTGTGATAAAATATAGGCATTATATTCATGGGTTGGAAGATTGGTATGTTTAATCTCATGTGTCATCAATGTTGCATATTAATATAGGATTTACAATTTTGCATCATCAAAATGAGTTAGAATTAGGGAAAAAAACAATTTGCACAATCTTGTGTGACTTTATATGATATCCAAATAGTCTTACTTAAAAAATAAAGAATGCTTGGCGTAGAGGATTGTAGTTTTGCATAACATGTGTAGCTTTTGAAGTTGGATAGTGTATACATTATATGTGTATATTATGAAGTTTAACACCGTGCATATATTATTAAGCTTTTTGCACTATCTTGGTGTTGTGTTGTTGTGCACATATAAACATCAAGTATGTTGTCACCTAAATCCATGAGTCTTGATATTATTTCTTCGATAACTAGATGACGAAAGAGCCTCACAATATTTTGGTCAGCGTAAATTCCCCCATGAGTGATTATGAGAAAACCAAAAGGATTGAACAAAAATTGATTAGACCAAGTTTAAGAGTCTTTGTAAGGTATTCTTATTCACACACACATGCACGCACACACGCACACAACATGCACACGCATGCGCATGCGCACACACGCCTTACCATGCATGCTCACACGCTCACACATGCCCACACACCCACACACACCCACACACACCCACCCACCCACCACCCACCCACCCCCACACACACACACACACACACACACACGTGTCCCACAATATTTTGGTCGAGTGTAAATTCCCCATGAGTGATTACTAGCTAACCAAAAGTTGAACAAAACTGATTAGATCAATTTTAAGAGTCTTTGTAAGGTATTCTTATTTACACATACATACATACATACATACATACATAATATGATGAGAGAAATGCATACATACATACATACATACATACACACATACATACGTGTATGTATGTATGTATGCATTTCTCATCATATTATATATGTGGAGGGAGCAATGACATGTATAGCATTTTTAAGTGATCAAGAGAACCACAAGTGAATAAAAGTGAGAAAGTGCATGTAAGTGATGTTTGAGTAGTTTAGGCGATTATGATAAAGTTCCATTTTAGGGCTATGAGTTCAGTTATGTGTAAATATTACTGCAGTCAATAATCGTATTAAGGATTATGTCTAGGAGTCAAATTCATTAATATTGGGAATATTTTAGTCTATAGTATGTAATACTTTAGCAACAACTGCAATGCTTTATACATGAATTTTAATCCTTTTCTCATTGATTAATAGATGAAGCTTTTATGGTTTCTTATTCAAGCTTCGTAGAGATCTTGCTCGTGTGTGAGGCCCTACTTTGATAATTTAGGGGTTGTGTGGTCTATGGAATCACTTCATCGAGACCCTAACCCCAACTACATTAACTAGTATTAAAGTGGTATTTCAAGTCCTAGATCTAGGTGAGTGAATTTTATTTAGATGTTTTCCATATTTGTAAAGGTGGATTGAATGTGGATGTAGAATTCTTCCAGCATTTGGGTTGTTAGGTAGAATATGATAATATGTAGGTTCACTATTTTTTTCTATTTTTTGTGTGAGAAGAAATATGAGATTGCACAGAGGAATTCTTATGCGGGAATGGGAATGAAAACACCTAGAGTGTTTTAGTTAACATATCTTATGAGAGTTCTAAATGAAAGACTCGAAGCTATGGAAATTATTCAAATATGAGGAGATGGTGATGATGGAGACTACTAGTGAACATGAAATATTGGAGATTGAAGATAAAGGGTATAAGAAGTTCCACGAAGACATGTATCTTTGTGCTATTTCAAAAATTGGAGGAGATTACACACGTATGTCCAAAACATTCTATTAAAGCTTATGCACAGGGATATAATTGATTGGATGATTAAGCTACAATTTTTTTTTACTATGAGTTAATATAGAACATGAAGAAGGTTCTTTTTTATTGTGTATTAAGATGAAGGAACATGTATCTTTGTGGTGGGATCATATTTAGAATGAAAGACATTAGAAAAATAAAAGATAAGATTAATGGATGGAAAAAGATAGTTCCCGATATTTTTGCAAAGTTCTTACCTATATACTACCCATTCAAATTTTTTCAAGAAGATACAAAACATGTGAGAAAACAAGATGTGCATCATGGACTACATTGAAGAGTTCTATTGTATAACAATGTAGGTCAATCACATGGAGGTGGTGTGAAAAAGTCTCAAGGTAAGTTAATGGATTGCATATTATGTAGTGCTCACTCCTCTTCGACATTTTCAAATTAGATTGTTGTGCTTATTTCATTTATTAGGCTCATCGTAGTTATGATGTTTGCAAGGGTGATTAGACCGTGTACCTAATTCTACAATTTTACATATGACCTTATTATTCTATTTTGGTGTACACCAGTGCCGATGTTTAAGCTTAAGAAAATATATTATTATTTTTTTCCTAAATCTAGACTTTGTGTTGATTGTTGGTTTATGTATATATTGATGGTGATAATATATGAGTGTGATTTTCTTATTATGATCATTGATTAGGCGTTTAGAACATGTGGAAATTTTTTTCTTGGAATTGCGTAAATTAGAATTAAATATCATAAAATCCTATACTGTAATGTGAATGTATTTGATACATGATTGGATATGTATCATATTTCTTTATATACTAAGTATTTAATTTTTATCATTATTATATATATATATGGAGGATATGACATGTGCTTTATTGTGCATATAGAAATAATTAAAAGCCAAACTCCGTAACTTATCAATAAATTAGGCACCGATGCCACACATTGTAATAATTTATCAATTTTAAATTTCTATTTTGTAAATTACAATATTTGTAACATTATGTCTTTCATCAATTTTGCCTAACATGTTTATTATTGGATTGGCATTTAACACGATTCATTTCAAGATTGATGCCACAACTTTGTATTGTCCCCTTGTGAGTCACAATATTCCAGTAAAACCACATGTTTGGATGAAAAAACCCATGATTTGGAAAATGTAGATCTTGACATGTCATCCACGCTCTTTTGTTGCCCATGGTCAAAAATCAAATGGGTCGAGGATTGTTTGGCATAAAAATATAACCAACATCATCTTCTTCTTGTTGTGCAATCAATCCAGAGACCTCCATTTCCATAGCTCAATGCTTTCTCCTTCCTCTACAAATAGAATGAGCTCTTGACAATGAAAAAATCTTCCTTACTTATATACAATTGTATATCCTTTTAATCTTTGCTGAGACAACCTATGAGTCCATAATGTTTCACAGGTGGATTTAACAACATCTTAGTTTTCTTGTGCATCATACCCACTTCATTGAATGTAGATGTTTTTCGTTCTCACCTATCACAGTACTTGCCAATTATCAAGGTTAATTTGACAAGCTGTATTGTTTAGACATTTTTGTGATTTTAGAGGTAAAATATTTGTAAATATCTAAGCTAAGCGTCATCTGAAGACTTACATATTCAAAATGTGTGTCACTTTTTATATAGATTTGTATATAAATTATAAAAATACATATAAATATATATCAAAGAGATATAATAAATATAGAATATTAATTAGTTAAAATAACATTGTTTTATATTTTTAAGGATATTAATGAAAAATTACCGTCACCTAATTTTTTTGGCCAGACATAGGTGGCCGTCAAATTTAAACCCAACTTGCCATAAATGAGAAGGGCTTATTTCCATTGGCTTCTCCCTATCTTGCTAAAGGCTCTCTTGATTTCCTTCCCTACCCAAGCTACCATTCCACACATTACCTAGATATTGGCCATTGTTGTTGTACTCATCTCCCAAGGCAATGAAACAAGATATTACCTAGATATTAGCCATATATTAGCCAGGTCTTTCTTTTGTATAATTCGACTTGAATTGGAAGACGGGATCCCTCCACTTGCTAAATATGATTGAATGCACCTAACCATTTATGCTAATTTTTTTTTACAAATTGTCGAAAATATATATACAACTTGTGAAATTTTAATTTATTTTTTTATAAAATAGTTCTAATATTGCTTCACAAAAGTATACATTAGTAGTTACCCAGGAATCTATGGATTACGAGCTTGCCAATTGGCATATGCAAATTATTTAATGTTACCATCCCTCGATAAAAGCCTTGATAAACTATGTGCAATTGTACCCAAAAAGTGTGATGGAAATGCTTGAAAGTAATGTGTCTAACAAATTCAATTTGAAATTGTGAAGACAAGACTATAAATTGAACAAGAATTAGATGATCTTTTTAGAGTCTTGGCTTAGCATAACACTTACACATTTGTCTTATGATGTGGGAGTTATCGATCTTGCTTCTAGATTGAGCTTGTTTTTTATATACGCACCAACGATTAGAGGTCAGATTTGTGCACAAGGCAACCATTGTCGGGCGAGAGATGCGGCGATGGTTCAATGTTGTCTTTAAAAACATCAGCGTTGCGTGAATGATAGTTAATGTTACATACAAATTACGGTTTTTACGTGTCTACTACTCATGATATAAAATATGCAAATGTACGGAAGTCTTCATGTATTCATGTTTAGTTCAATAAAATAGTTTGCAAATCGGCTACCACTCAACATACAAGATTTCAAATGTATATGTATGAATTTGTAACAAATTTGAAATGTAGAGATAGAACATTTAAATGAAGTCTTGCATCTATATTATTACATTTACAAAATCAATAACACCCCTTATCAACATCACTACAAAAGTAATAATTATCCCTCTAAATCAAATAACATATACCATTCGGCATTCACATTGCATTGTACACATGTTGATTCCACTTATAAATTATTTTACTATTTTAATTACATATTAGTAAAATCAAATGTCAAACCAAGGGTGAGTTGCTTAATTTTCGTTTGTTTCAAAAATGAATGTAATTAGGGCTCTATAATATATATAGAGACCCTTTTGTGACCTATGACGGAGTGCATCATTGCTGATGTCAATGTGTGATGGACCTCAATAAAAGGCGCACATCCACCTTTTTAGACGAGTGTGAGAAAATGAGAAGAAAATTGTAAAGTCACGGTGGTGGCCCGAGTGACTTTCATCAAAGGACTGAGGTGAGTTTCTTAATTTTCATTTGTTTCAAAATGAATGTGATTAGGGCTCTCTGATATATATAGAGACCCTTTTGTGACCTATGATTGAATGAGTGCATCATTGCTGATGTCAATGTGTGATGGACCTCGATAAAAGAGCTGCATCCACCTTTTTTAGGCGAGGTGTGAGAAAATGAGAAAATTGTAAAGTCACGGTGGTGGCACGGACCGTGACTTTCATACCGTACGGTGAGTTTCTTAATTTTTCATTTGTTTCAAAAATGAATGTGATTAGGGCTCTGACAATATATATAGAGACCCTTTTGTGACCTATAACGGAGTGCATCATTTCGATGTCAATGTGTGATGGACCTCGATAATGAAGCTAGCATCCACCTTTTGCAGAGACGAGTGTGAGAAAATGAGAAGAAAATTGTAAGTCCTTTGGTGGCCCGACCGCATAGTCTCTGCCGAATTGACTTCTAAGGCGAGTTGCATTATTATTGTGTCGCATTACTTTATTATCGAGAAAGTTACTTTGGATTTGTGGGGCTTTAACATCTAATTTGATGGAGACAAGCATCCACACGCCATATTATACGCATACCATTCTCTCATGCGGGTTTTGTATATTTTATACTGTGATGAAGTGTTCCACTCACAAATAATAAGTTGCGAGGCTTAAATCACGCAATATTTTTGTGTGACAAGTGATAAACATCAAATTTTAGAAAAATTCAAGAAGTATAAATTTACTCTATATGAAATTTATATTGGATTAGATGGTTGAGTTAATTTATTTATGTCAAGGTATATGGATATAATAAAATTGGTATAGATATCTTAAATTTGTTGAGAGATATCAATCTTGAGATTTTGATTTTAGATTTTTCACATACCACTTTGATTAAAATTTCATTACCTTCTCTGTCGATTTCTCAAGTGATTGATGAAAAATGATATCCATCTACTTAAATTCATTGGGCTTTAATTTCTTTTTTAAAGTTATAAAATTCACCATATGACCAAGATATTGTGATTTTTTTATTGACTTCTCCATCTGAAAAAAAAACTTCTAAGTGATGATCAAATTGACATATAATTTTTGAGTGAAACATATAAGTTTATTCACTCCATTACACTCCATCATTGCCATTATAGAATGCATATATACATATTAATGACACACGCCCTTTTATACATTTCAACAATATAGAAAAGCATTGATTTGAGATGTTAAATTTGATGTCATAAGATGGTTTATTTAGAAAAATTTCTCTTTGTTTCGGTAAAATAATAATAATATCATGTCCATATGGTAGGGTTGGAGCCCTTTGTTGTTCTACAGGCATACTATATATACCTAATTATTAACTAGGTCATTTAGCTCCTATAGCTCTTACTTTGTATCCGGGATTAGAAAAAGACAACAAGCATGCGATTAATATTATTTATTAGTGTGCCACGTTTAATGGAAACAATAAGAGAATGGGAGATTCCTCTTGTTATAATTGTATATACCATCACCAATGTTCATTATAACACACTTTTTGTAATTTATTCTCAACACAATACATATTTTTGTCTCTTTGCATATAGTGTTTTAACTTAGTATAAAGCTTTAACTACACAAATAATAATCCTATTTGTTTTAACCATTCTTTCATGATCACAGGACCTTGTTTATGACATGACATCAAAATTTTCTTTGAAGTCTTTGTCTCTTATGCCCTGATTCCTTGTGGTTGAATTCGTAATTTTTATGTAAAATTATGTAAAGGATCTAGTTATTTTTAGAGATTCAAAACCATTTTATGTTTTGAGTATGTGAATATAATAATAGAATTACATTAAAGTGAGAGAATTTTTGACATTTGTTTCACACAGAATTGGACGCACCACGGGCTCATTTGGCGAGAATTTTAATTTTTGAAACTCAAGCTAGGGCACCTAGGCATTTAAATGAAATATATTAATTTATTTGAAAAATGTGACTCAAATTATATAATTTTAGATTCTACATTTTGAAATATTTTCAAAATGTCAAAGATAGAAAAATTTGAACAATCTGGCTCCAACGATCGTGTTTGAAGTTGTAGGTGTGAACCCTTACCCTTTAGGCCTATTCTTTGAAGTTATTTTCACTTGAAGACTTGTATCTTTTGATGTAGGAAGCCAAGGAAGGTGATCTTTTCTCATCATGCCTATGTTTTTGAACTTTTGTAGTCTAAGGTCTTTTATATAAAAATCAATTATTTTTCTAGAACTAATAATTTCATGGCGGTTTATTGACTAACTAATGTAGGAAAAATCCCTCACGAAAAGGCTCACAGGTAGATTTGACTCGACAAAACACTTGAGTTTTTCTATACTGATAAAATTGAAATCATAATGACATCTCTAATGATCTCCCTCTAATGGGGCTATTATAAAGTTTATAACATAATTGTATTTACACACTAATGATCTATAGGATCCTCTATCTATCCTCTCGGGATTTTGGATTTCTCTTTAGAAAACTTCTTAACATCTCCACTCTCCCTCCCGGCCTAAAATAGACGTTGACCCTCTTTCTACATATATGTGGTTGTTCCACTCTTTTCCTCAATTCAAAATTTCCTTCTAGATCCTTCTCCTAACCCACTTAAATTCAAATTTAAATCCTATTCATTAATCAAATTGAGAAAAATCTAAAAGAATCCACATCATTTGCTTTATCAACAATTTGTCTCCTTGACATATGGCTTGACTACGGGTATCCACCTAATCTTTGGTCACTTTGGACTTTTCTTTTAATGCCTTCAATCTTCTATGAAACCCTCATTTGATTAGTTTTGTGCACTAACCCTTTAGAAAGATTTGTTCTCTTAGTTTGTTATATTAGTCAATTCATTGCATTCCACCTTTGTGTCATTTCAAAATTATTATGCACCCAGAAAGCATTTGATAAAACAATGTGCAATATTTCACACACCTTTCTTTACACTCATAATGTGCACAAATTATTCCATGCACTCTTGCCTGACAATCATCAAAATATTATGTCATGCCATCTTTACCTTATCATCCTATATTAACCTTGCGTGCACAAACACTTAGCCAAAATTCACAAGTTATGTAGACTTCTAGCATTTCCCATTATGCTCCTACATGAGCACCATAGGTTAAACAAAGTGATTTTCTCAAGTTAAAGTCCTAAAGTATGAGACAATTGACCAAACTATTTTGAACTTGATGTTGTATCTTTCTTTGTAATATCCTTCGATTCATTAATTATTCTCTTTATTATTTTCCACGTGTCTTCTTCACTTACACTCTTGAGTCAGTATGGCCTCAATTTCTTCCTTCTCCTTCTCTTGTATATGTCTTTCTCGATCAAGATAAACTTCTTTTGTTTCTTGCGAATCCTTATATAATTCTTCGACACACCTATAATTTCCTTCTTGCACCTTCTATTCTCCTCATGACACTCATACAAATAAAAAATATTGAATATTGATGAGATACCATGACTCCTCAATAGCTTAATATTATATGAATTTAGCCCCACTTTTTCCAATACTTTTCATGGCCCAACCTTTTTTAAGCTTGAGTTTATTATATGTACCCTTTGGAAATATTTCATTGAGAAAATGTTCTAATACTTGGTCTCGACCTCAAATTATTTAGTCATATGCCTTTCAATCCACCCACACACACTTGTAAAGTGAGTTACTTCTCTCCATCTTTTATTTTGCACCTTTTCATATAGCTTGCACATATATTCACGACATCGTACCTATTTATTTTATGCTCTAGTTATCCACTCGTCCCATAATTATGTGACCATGCTTCCTGAACATAATCATTAGAAAATATGGAATGAATTTCTTTACATTGCTCCCCATTAACTGATTCGCTACTTATAGATTAATTATGTTTTTCTCTAACACGATATCCCATTAATTTGGCTTATCTCCAACAAAGATACAAACAATTTCCACTAAGATCCTTTCACTGTTACATTTTTCCATTTGTATGTATGGATGAAGTACATCTGGACTAAAAACAAACCTTGTTCCCATAGTATTCCATAAAGTCCTCCAAAAGTTACCTAAGAAATTTGTTTTTCTATACGACCTCTGCTAAATGAAATTCCATATCTAATCACCACTGCCTCCTTGAAGAATAGATTTTATATACCTATTGCATCTTTAACCTTCTACGCAAAGAAAAAAATATACCATCTTTGAAAATGTATGCAGTCACTACAAATATGGTGTGATTTCCTCTTTGCATTCTTGAAATCCTACACGAGTCTATTTTAATGTTCTCCCATGACTGACCTCCTTAGTACATGTAATGGATGATACAATAGTGTATTTTTGCATCCTTTGGCTGGTGAAAAATTATACTGACTTCGCATACTTTGCACATTTGTGCACATGTCCCTTATACTATTCATTTCACCTAGATTTTACACATATATAAGAGCTTATGAATGTAATTCACCACCAATTTGAATCATTTCGTGCACATATTCACCAAAGTAAACATAAACAACCTCGAGTCCCATCGACCCTAAGTTCGACCTTAACCCATCCAACAGTGTTCATTCAACCACGGGACGTCCCCTAAACAGAGCTAAGTTCCGTCCCGACCCTAAGCCATCGACCTAAGTCATCTAACACCTCAGTTCATCGACCCTCGATACATCGACCTTAGTTTCCCGAACCCCTCAGTCTCGACCCCTTGGCACATCGATCCTTGGTCGTCCAACCCCTTTGTCATCTAACCCCTTAGCGGCAGGCCCTTCCGACCCCTTGGATTCTAACGTCTCATCGTCTAACCCCTCCTTAGGCCATCCCACTTAGTCCGGCCGTCTTGTCAATGATTTGTCTAACCCTTGCTGTCTCCAGACCCTTGGTATCCCAACGAGGTCAAACCTTGTCCAACCCCAGGGCAGTCATCAACCCCTGGTCGTCCGACCACCTGAGTCATCCAGACCTTAAGCCATCCAAACCTGTTCGACCTGTCGTCCAACCTCTATGTCATCCAACTCTTCCGTCCCTTGATGTCATATAAGTACAATCACCTTAAAATGAAGGGCACAAAAAAACTACAAATTCATATGAATCACTAAAGTGGGAAAGCCTCTCTCTATACATTATTGTCATCGGGCCAAGGAAAAACCTAATTTTTCAAAGAGGAGAAATCAGGAGCGGTAGAGGAAGGGAAGTGGGTGAAGGAAAAGATGGTGCAGAGGCTCACATACCACAGGCATCACAACTATCACACCAAGTTGAACCAGACATAAATCATCAAAACCCCTAGTAAAAAAACATGCCCACTTCATCTAGGGTTTTGAAGTTTATCTTCGTTATGTATTTATTTGACTCTGGGTTAGGTTTTAGAGTTTTGAGGTTTCTCTCATTTTTCTATATGATTTTTGGGGTCAATTGTTTTGGGTGTATTTGTGTACATGTGGGAAGTTAATTTATCAAACTACCAAAAAGAGGGCCAATAGACCCCAAATGTCCGTTCTGGGAAAAAAGAATCCAAGGAGTAAGATCTATTTTTTTCTTTTTCTATTTTTTTGTTGGTATTCTCATAATGGCATAAATCGAATGAATTTTTATAGCATATTAGTGAGTAGAGAAGCTATATGCAGCTCTGTCGAGGGATATGAACAATTCAAACCTTTGTGTAGAGATTTTGAAAGCCCATCAAATGAAGTTTATGACAGATTTTATAATTTTGTTTGATATTTGTGTTGTGGGGGATTTTTGTAGCATTGTAGTCACATTATTTCTGTTTCATCTACAAAACTATAACTGAGGATTTATAAGCCCAAAGTTTTGATTTATTGTTGTTGATTTATGATTTTTAAAATCTTAAACTCAAATATCACATTTTGGATTGGTTGATGCCTTACAGATTCCCCATTTGAGGCTGCGGAATATAGGGTTAGCAAGTTGAAAAGGAGCAGGAGAACTGTGAATAGACCTATGGAGGAGTTATGTCTTGTTCAACTGTTCGAGAAAGGTAAGTTGTCATAATTATAACGTAATTATTTTCTATGTTAAATGTTCATTCAATCAGATATTAGGTCCTTCTATTATTTATGGGTTAATGCATTTATTTAATTTGTTAAGGGGATATTCAATTTTTTTAATATCATATTCTCTATACTCGATCGTCCAAGTACCCTCTCAATTTATGCAATTGGGTCTGATTTATTGACTTGTCTTTGAGTTACTCATAACAAATAGATGTTGTTAGTCTTAGTGTGTTGCTACTTGTTAGTGTAAAGCCACCTTCCAAATTCACAGGAAAGGAGGTAGAGTATGTAAAAACTTCTTTATTCTAGAGGTTTGCATGAAAGTGATTGAAAAGAGCCTAGGAGAGAATAAAATTTCAGAATTTTATTTTGCATTCTAGGTTCAAAAACATATATTTTTGAGTAGTCATTTGGATTTCCCCTAATTTATTTGGGTGCTTAAGGATTTGCATCAACTTTTCAACCTGTATCCCATAAATCTATCTTGAAGCATATCAAGTTCCTATGGAAGGTTAACATGATGTGGCTCTTTTAGTCTTCACTATAGTCCATAACACAAACATGAATAGAAGCATAAGAAGCTAACCACCTACGACCAACTTTGCGAAACTAGGGAAAAATGCTCTCTCCTGTCGACCCCACCTTTTCGCTCGATACATTTCTCAACCCCTCACTCGTGCTTAGACCCACCTAGTCGTCCCATCCACCCTTTACCCTCTAAAGTCCATTTTAGACCCCTCTGTCTTAAAATCCACCACCCAAATGGTAGTATGTGACCCTCCCGTAATTCGTCAGCCCACCACCGACCTAGCCAACCGTCAGCCCTCACGCTCACCCGATTCTCCACTCATAAAATTCTCAATCCCATTGACCCTCTTGGTACACACAACTTTGTGAAACATAGGGAAAAATGCCTCTGCGTGCCATAATCAACCTTTTCGTCTATGAAATGCAATTTTGAAGAATCCTCAGCCAACGATTGAAAGTGCAATCCTTGAAGATTTTCCATCAAATTGCAGTATAACTAATTTTCGAGAGTGTCTTAACCTTAAAATGAACCCCTCTAATTGTGCATATTGTCTTCACCTGGCCACTCTGTGCCTTAAGTTCATCCTCGACGACCAGATTGTACCTCCCACTCGATGGTATCTTAACAAAAAGAATCAATTCACCTCAAACATCCTCACTCTCATTCCACTGTCCACTTGCGCTTCCTCTTTCTCTCCCTCCCCACTGACTCCTTTACGTCCCTGATGGTTGTATGAAACATATTCATGGTAGCGTGTTCCTCCACCTTGATTGGCCCCGTGATAATCAAACTCCTATTCATATGTAGTATATATACACATTGGTAGGCCTATTCCTAAACTTCATTGAAATAGGTTATGGGACTACCTCTACGTTGTAAATCACCACACTTGTGCTAATCCCATCACAATCCACATTTTGCCTAAAAATTTAATAGTGACATCTCATCGAAATCTCCCTCACACTATGCTTTACTACGTAATCACTGACGTTCTTGATTCTTATAAGATACGCTCATGCATATCTTGACCACATTCCCTTGCCACCGGTGCTTATCTCCAATGCGAATTGTTATCTAGAGCATCCTTCTCCATCAATCCTCACTCTCATTTATGATAAAATTCCCATGGACATCAGTGCCTCCAGCCTGTGAATTGGTTAATTCTCTTGATCTACATTCCTGTGGGGACGTAGCCATTAAACAACTCCCTCTGCTCTCATACTTTCACATTGAGTACCTCATGCACAACCCATACGGGATATTATCTTTCCTCACATTAAACGAACATCTTCTCATGTGTCACATCTTACACGTTACCCGATGATTTACACCCCTAGTGCTTGGTTCACACTAGGCTATTGTAGGTGTATTACCATTTTTACTAAATGCCCAGTAATCTTTACGGGATTATTTATAAACATTATCTATATAACATTCCCATATAAATTAAGACTTTAAGAAATGGCCAAGGGATTTCATTCATCAACCACATAAACATTCTCAAAAATGTGTCAACCCAAATGGAATCATAATTTAGAATCACACAATTGTTAGTGCGATTTGAATGCTATCATGAGATAACCATATGCGGTATAAATGCACTTGAGTGAACTATGGTGATAGTCTCTCATTGGATTCAATCTTGGAAAAATATTGACATACCATTGCGTGTAAATCTATTAAGTCATACCTAGTTCTCTGGTAATGGGACAGTCTGGTACTTGAGTGTGACTCTTTTTGATGGCCCATAACCTAATCTAAAAAAGTTTAGTACAATATTCATCTAAGGATCCATTTCTTAAACTAGGCTTGAGCATGGGACAACACTAACCCAGCAACTTTTCGAATAATTTTATGATATTTCCAACATATTGTCTCATACATTCTTATTCTAGATGTCTCATCTAATGAAATCATTCGTCCTTCACACCACTAACATCTATTATCTATGGGCAATACCACAACTCAAGATAACTTTCCACCTTCACTCTGTATTAAGGTATAAATGGCCTTTCTAACCCGAGTTAGTGATATGCGGTTTGGTTATATGGGAGAATCAAACTTGTACCATAAAGGACCTAGCGAGTATATCATGACATACATCAATTGACCTAAGTCAATTATGTGCTTCTAGTTGAACCCTAAGTCATTCGTGAGTCCCTTCTTATGCGAATCATATCTCTAACTTTCAATAGACCATCAAAATTTGGAGCTCTTTTCAAACTTCTAAATTGTCCTTTCTTATTAAGCACCTAAAAATAACTCTACTATAGGATCATCTCTTCTTCAAGCTTAACACATTCTTATTCTTTGGATTTCAGTCAAGGAGCAATACGT